>JANCYU010000056.1:0-169191 GCA_026122205.1 Galdieria yellowstonensis
TAAACCCTAATAAACCCTAATAAACCCTAATAAACCCTAAATAAACCCTAAATAAACCCTAATAAACCCTAAATAAACCCTAATAAACCCTAATAAACCCTAATAAACCCTAATAAACCCTAAATAACCCTAATAAACCCTAAATAAACCCTAATAAACCCTAATAAACCCTAATAAACCCTAATAAACCCTAAATAAACCCTAATAAACCCTAAATAAACCCTAATAAACCCTAAATAACCCTAATAAACCCTAATAAACCCTAATAAACCCTAATAAAACCTAATAAACCCTAATAAACCCTAATAAACCCTAAATAAACCCTAATAAACCCTAAATAAACCCTAAATAAACCCTAAATAAACCCTAATAAACCCTAATAAACCCTAATAAACCCTAGGAAAATCTAAGAAAACCTAGGAAAATCTAAGAAAACCTAACAACCTTGTAAACCTATTAGTCTCTTATCCACTTTGCAAACGCATCAATCTGATGGCGTCGTAAAAATAGTTATTACTGTTTTAGTGTGCCTGTTTCAACTTTGTCCCTGGTGCTTACTGCTCTATCTTTCTTAGCCAGCTTCATTTTTCTAACCCAGTTAAACTCGGTGGTACCATAGTTGTACTGTACATTGGTGGATTAGTGGTACCTCTTAAACTCTTATGTGATGCTCTTTCTTAAAGAATTGCCGTTACTCATCTTTTTGCTTGCTTTTATTGCAGTACAATGACAGCGATGGCCTGTTTTTCTTCGATCTCTTTATTACAACTTGACCACTTCGGGTCGATGAAGCTACTTTAGCGTGGTATGTATCTTTACCATTGTAAAGATATTGTACCATCGCCGTCCTAGGTAGTAAAGGCGGTTGCAGTGTTAACTCGCTTAGATACCCATTGATGCTTGCCTCGATTGGTCAATTACTCGTCTAAACTTTACTAATTTCTCTCAGTGAATTCTACATCTTCGTCAATGCCTTTCAACAATTTGCGGCGATAGCAGGTTTCTTTTGCTGTGCTTTATAAACTAGTGTAAGCGTATAGGTATTATTTTTATTTTAACTCTAAATATGTTACTAGAGTTGCAGTGTCAAAGTATCATTGGTTGTTTCGTAAGTAGCACCAGGAGCTAGTTGAGCCTAAACAATTCAAATCCATTGCTGCAAATCGTTGGGACGATTGTAATTTCTATTGCTTTTTTGTCAGGTGAATATGTTTCAAAGCCCATATTGTCATTTAATCATTATGCCTCTTCATTTCGAATAGACCACTCTGAAATGTCCTGCAATAATCGTGATATAATTAAAAAAGTGCCTTGATAATATTTAGTGTTCCATGCTTTACTTTGTTGTAATGCTATAATGGTTACTGTATCGTAAGTTGGTTTATTGTCAACAACGTCCAATGAGAAGGTACTGCTGAGAGTTTTTGCATGATTGAAATAGTACAGTTCAATGTAGCTTTTTTGTTTTGCTTTTGAAAAATTTGCATTTACGCTACACCAATTGTTAGGTTTTTGTAATATGTGCAGGGTTCCGTTTCTATAATTTAATTTAAATATAATTTTTACTGGAGCACAAGCATATCAATTGAAAGAAGTGACATTGGTTGAATAATGGCTTACACGAAGAAGCAGTAGGGTCTCTAAACAGTTGTCATCAATTGTTAGAGCTGGTTGAGAAGTTTCCATTATGAAGCTTTATTTTTGTCATTACAATGCATTACAGTGCCTCTAGTGTCAGTGAAAGCTTCATTCTCCTTATTACAATTCCAAGACTCTGAAAAGCAATGAAGTAACCAGGAATTTATTATAGTAAATCTTGGGTGCCCAACAGTGGTGGATAAATGTAACTTATTGAGTCAACAGTTGCCCAACAATCCTCAATTTGATTTTACCACTCTGGGTTCATTCATGATTGAGCTGCTGCTGTGCCTTGTAACTTTTGATGGTTTTCTGCTGAAAGGATCGCCATTATCGTTTGTTTCTGTAATTTTATTGTAGTACAATACCTCTAATGCCATGTACTCATTAGGCCTCAAAATTGCAAGTTGAAGACTATGTAACAATAAAACAGCCTTGGCATACTGTAAATTGTACTTTGACTACTGTTAAGCTTTTGTGTGGAACACCATCAAAAACCGATAAAAGCCGTTGCAGTGTTAGCTCGTTTGGATACCCACTGATGCTCGTCTCGCTTGTACAATTATTTGTCTATACTTTACTGCATTGACTCAGTGAATGGTACTTCTTCGTCAATGCGTTTTAACAATTTGTATCTATAGCAGCTTTCTTCTGTTGCGTTTTATAAACTATATAGCGTTAGCGTTTAGATATCGTTCTTATCTTAATTCTAAATATGTTAGTATAGTTGCGGTTGTCAAAGTATCATTTATTGTTTTGTAAGTAGCACCAGTAGCTAGTTGAGTCTAGAAAATTTAAATCCATTGCTGCAAACCGTTGGAACGATTGCAATTATTATTGTTTTTGGTCAGTTGAATACGTTCCAAAGCCTAAATTGTCATTTAATCTTTATGCCTATTTATTTCGGGTCGATCACTCTGGAATGTTGTGCAATAACCGTGATACAATTGAAAAAGTACCTTGACAGTACTTGGTATTCGGTGTTTAGCTTCGTCGTAGTGCTATAATGGCAACTGCAGTGTAGTTTGACTTGTTGTCAACGCGTCCAATGAGAAGATACTGCTGTTAGTATTTGCATAATTGAACTAGTACAGTTCAATGTAGCTTTTTTGTAGCGATTTTGAAAAATTTGCGCTTTCGCTACACCCGTTGTTACGTTTTTAGAATATGTGCAGTGTTTTCAGTTTCTGTGATTTAGTTTGATCATAATTTCAACTGTAGCACAAGCATATCAAATGAAAAAAGTAGCATTGGTTGAACAATGGCTTACACGAAGAAGCAGTAGGGTCTCTAAACAGTTGTCCTCAGTTGTTAGGACTGGCTGAGAGGTTTCTATTGTCATGGTTTTTTAGTCAATGTGATGCATTACAATGTCTTTTCGAGTCATTGAAAACTTAATTCTCCTTTTTTTCAAATTCAGAACTCTAAATAGCGATGAAACAACCTCAAATTGACTATAGTAAATCTTTTATGCCCAACAGTCGTGGATAAATGTAACTTTTGAGTAATTGCTTGTTCAGTTGCCCAACGATTCTCAATTTGATGGTACCACTCTTGGTTTATTTGCTTGGAGCTGATGCAGTGTTTTGTACCTAGCTTTTTAGTAATGGTTTTCTGGTGAAAAGATCGTCATTTTTGTGTTTTCTCTGCAAAAGTAGTGAATTACAACACTTGTGGTTTCATGTAATCATAAGTCTTTTTACTACAGGTCGAAAACTCTGAAATAATGGTGCTACCTTGATCTGATCTAAAATATACTTTGACAACCGTAAATCTTCTTTGCCAACTAAAGTAGTAGATTGATATGGCTATTGCTGTGTTGGCTCGTTTTGATACCCATTGATGCTCGATTCGATCGAACAATTGTTCATCTGTCTTGGTTGGATTAACGCAGTGCATTGTATCCTTTTCTTAATGGCTCCAAACAACTTATGATTATACTATCTCTTTTTTGTGTATTATATACTATAGAAAATAAGGTTTTCATAATTAATGCTTACCTTGATTCGGAATGTGTGACATGCAGAGCATTGCTCCAAAATGCATTGGTTGAATTGTTGCACACAAGGAATCAGTTATTTCTACACAGTTCTGATCCATCGTTGTAAACAGAGGAGAGGATTGCAATTAAAAAATTTTTGATCGTACCACTGTTGGTTAATGCACAATCGAACTAGTGCAGTACCTCCTCGTGTTATGCTTTTTGCTGGGTGAATAGCCATTTGTCATGCTTTTTCGTACCTCTACTGCAGGAAAAATCCATGTAGTGGCATGTTTTTATGGAGCCTCTTTGTTACAAGTCGACGAATTTGAAACGTTGAACCAACCTTGATATAACTTTAAATATATTTTGACCATTGTAAATTTTTTACACCCAACATCGTAGTTGATCGCTACAACCTATTGCAATTTTAGCCCGCTTGGATGCCCATTGATTCTGGATTCGATCGTACAGTTAGCCTACTATGCTTTATTGGATTGACTCAGTGCTTGGTGACTATTTCTTAATGCCTCTGTACAATTTGTGGCTACACTATTTTCCTTGTGTTGCGTTTTATAAACTACAATGTAAGCCTTTGTAATTTATTATTAAGTTAATTCTAAATGTGTGACTAGCGGATCAGTTGCCAAAGAAGCATTGGTTGTTTCGTGACTTGGACAACGAATCGGTCGTTTCTAAACAGTTCAAATCAATTGTTGCAAATCACTGAGATGATTGCCATTCTTATTGTCTTTGGTCTTATGAAAGTGTTACAAAACCTGTAGTGTCATGTTATCATTATTCCTCTTAATTACGAATCAACAACTCTGTAGTGTCATGCAACAGTAGTGATATAACGAACAAATTACCTCGACAATGCTTCGTATTCCATGACCAACTTCGTCGTAGCTCTATACTGGTTACTGCAGTATAAGTTGGTTTGTTGCCAACTATGTCCAATCAGAAGAGACTGCTGTTAACGTATGCATAATTGAACTAGTACAGTTCAATGTGTCTTTCTCTTATTGCTTTTTAACAGTTTACGTTAAAGATACATCCTTCTTTATGTTTCGTGCTTTAGGCAGGGTTTCGTTTCGATAATTTTTATGTTTATCATATTACAAAGAACAAAAAGTTATTGTAGAATCGCTGCTTGCACAAGGAAGCAGAGGTCTCTATCTAGACAGTCCTTATCAACTGTCTGAATTGTCTGAATTGGATAAGAGGATTTCTAGTATGGAGGATTTTTTTGGTCATTTCGATGTATTAAAATGCATCCAATGTCTCAGAAATCTTACCGTTTCTTATTACATGTACACAATTCTGAGAAACAGTGAAGTAACCACGATATGACAACCGTAAACCTTCTTTTTCACAACAAGTTCGTGGATAGATGCAACTTATGGCAGCGCAAGCTAGTTCGTTTTCTAACGGTTCTCAATTTGAATTGTACCACTGTTATTCTATGCATGATTGAACTGGTTCAGTGCCTTGTACCTTCTTCGTAATTCTCTTTACTGGAAAAAGTTGCATTTTGGGAGAACTTTTTTTGATTTCATTGCAGTACAATTTCTGTAATGGCATGCAATCATTGAGAGTCTTTATTACAACTAGAATGGTCCGAAACAGTGAAGCAGCCTTGGTATCACGTTAAAAATGCTCTGGCAGTAGTCAATCTTCTGTGCCCAACACCATCGTGGGCAGATTTAATTTATTGCAGGATGAGTCAGTTGCGTCGCCCAACGTTGATAAATTCGACGGGGTCACTGTTGGTTAACGTATAATTCAATTGCTGCATTGCGTAGTATCTGTTTGTTGACGTTTTTAACTATTTTCAGCGACATGATATTCCTTTATATGTATTTATAGGTTGGACGGTGTCCCTTTTTCATATTTTTCCTCTTACCTTGTTTCTATTTGCGCGACAATTTGAGCATTGGAAAAAAAAGCAATGCTTGAATCGTGACTTGCCACGAAAAGAGGCAGTTATTTCTAAACAGTTTTAATCTAACGTTGTAAGTCGCTGAAAGGGCTGCAGTTACGAATGATTTTTGTCACTTTAGGTCGTTACATTGTCTCTAGAGTCATGAAAGCGTTAGGCCTCTTTATTGCAAATTGCAGTTCAACTGTGTTCCTTTTTTGTGGTTTATACAACGAATTGAGTTTTGTTTTTACTGTTTTCCTGAGTTAATTTTAAATGTTTGACAAGTGGAGCATTGGACAAGGAAAAGCATTAGAGGAGTGATGAATTGCACGCGGAAGCAGCTCTTTCTTGTCGTTTGTAATCCATTGCACTAAGTACCTCTGTAAATTTCCATTGTCAGGGGGTTTTGTCATTTTCATGCATTACAATTCCTCTGTTGTCATTGACAACAACTCTCTATTACGAATCGACTACTAAGAAATGGAGTGAAGCAGCCTTGATATAACGGAAAATTGCTCTGACAACAGTAAGTACTCCGAGCCCAGTACCGTCGTAGATAGATATGAGTGGTTGCAGTTTCAGCACGTTTGGTTGCCCAATGATGCCAAGTTCGATTGTACAATTCTTTGTCTATGCAGGATTGACTTGACAAAGTGCGCTGCGTTTTTATCTTAGAGTTTTCTACCAACTTGCATTTATGCCATCGCCGTTTTACGGCTTCTATACGTTGGGAATGGTTCCTTTTTTGTTTTTTGCTTTTGTCTAATTCTAAATGTGCGACGGTCGAATTAGTGGACAAGCCATCAATTGAATCGGGATTAGCAAAAGGAAATTTTACTTTCTTCTTGGAAATCGCTGAGAGGTTCCTATTATTCAGATTTCATTCTTCAATATCAATGCTTTACAAACCTTTTTTGTGTTGTGTTATCTGTAATTGTTATCTTTTACGAATCCGCAAGTTTCAACTTTCCTAACCCACCTGAGCTTTATTTCAACTAGGACGCTTTCGATTTGTGACAATACGTTAATAAAAGTTGAGAAACAAATTAGAGAGTCTTCCATTTGGACCTATCGTAGCAAATGCCGAAATCGTTCCCAAATACAAAGGGATGCAGCATGTCAATGTCATAAAAACACTGCTTGTCGTATGGTAAATATAGTACATGGCAAGTCTTCTTGCTGGTACGCTTTCTTTTAGTGGTGGACGAGCAAGTCTTCTGAACGACCTTTTCGCCTTTTGCTATAGTCATCTATTTGCGAAGATGAGCTTTATTGTTTGGCCAAGGGTACACAGTAAAGGGCGCGATTGTGTAATACCCACTATCGAGTTTTGTTGATTTCTCTTATCATTAGTAAGGCCTTTAATTTAGAACTTAGCCAAACATTATATTCTTTAGTATGGTTGGATGTGGCGGTTCCTGACATGGAAAAGAAATCCATATTTTAACCCTAGTTTCCGTTTCTCCTTAAGTGATGACGCCATAAAGTAATACCTCTGGATATCAACCCCGAAATGTGATTCTGCCATTGATTAAAGTCCAAATAATGGAGCTTCACCTTATCCAACTCTTTTTGCTTCTACTTAAATTTCTTAGTGTGCGTTTTACGAATCTGTGAACTAGTTTTGATGCTTTAATTCACTTTAGCAGTTCGTGATATTTCTAGTTGTATTCTGGCGTGAATATGTGTCCTCGTACAATGCTGATATATCTACTGTGCGGCTCGCAGGCATTGTCCTAGGCGTGATACTTACGCAAGAGTTGAATGACTCTGCAGTTTCCTATCTAAAACTTGCCAAGGAATGTTTTTTACATACTTGTGTTTGTGTAGTTTACGTTTAAGTAAGTTATTTTAACAAGCCATAGTGCCCTTAGTCCCATTGACATTGCAATCAACTGTTCTTGTTGGCAATTGATTGGTTACTTGGGTGCAGCTGCGATTCGGCTGAGCATGATAACGGACCTTTTTACTGTAAAATGAGCTACTGATTCAGAACAAGATGCTGTCGTTTGCCGTTTTCCAAGTGAGAGTTGCATTTATTTGCCTTGTTTTATTGTTTGATATAGGAAAATCCAAGTTGTATCGTCAGCCGGCGTCAGAATAGTAAAAATGGTAGAACCGCTACTACCAGTTCCCTTTTTCGCTATTCAAGTGGCTTTCCATACCCTTTAGGGCGTCGGCTCGTGGTGGTAACGTCGCTAGAGTCAAAACTAAGGCGACGGGGTTGGGGGATAAACATACGAATACCCATCACTGCCACTAAAAACTGACCTACCAGAATAAATCCTGGCAAGTCAGTCCGAAACCCACATTGCGACAAGCCATTGTCCAATTCTAGTGCAACCAACATAGAATTAATACAGGCCTGATAAGTAAACTCACCAGTCGTCCACCAACGATTGCTGGCTTCATCCAAGGCTTTCTTTTCCTGCACTTCTACTGTTGTACTCGAGTTTTCCTCCAACGAATTCGTCACCACAAGCCTCACACCGAGAAGGCTATATGGATAAAACCGAGAATAGCAGGTAGTTTAGCAAACAGTTTCGCCATGGACCCGAAGATAACCAGCCTCTTCGAGGCCCATCGAGTGCATTCATAAAGTAAATGACTCAATCTTTCAGGTACATTGGCCAAACAATAGGGACAACGAGTCTTCCATTCTTCATCCAAGATACCTATTCTGGCGAGGCTCGAACAGGAACACCAAGCACCAACACAAATACGCGTCAGCCATTGAAGACTTTTGCTATATTCAGGAAAGTCAAGGGAGCTATCACGCAACAGTGCACTACCTCTCTGCAATGCATACTGACAATACTAACACCATGTATGGGATTGAGTCATTTTGCCAGTAGTCAACCATTTATGATGAATGACCCGTTACACTGCTCGTTGCAATGTCTTGGAACCACGTGGAGAACTTTCAATCTCCGCTACCGCCGAGCTGCCAAATCTCCTCAACAGCCAAGCTTGGTGTTTTTCACCCAAGTTCCTTTCCAAAATATAGGTATCCAACGACATAAGAAACTGATCCACGTACGCATACTAGAACCGTTGGCCCATAAACGTGCCCGGCGTCCTGCTATAAGTGATTCTACACTTGGTTTACCCAATTCAGTATACAAAGCAGGAATACTAACTCCAGTGTGTTTCGTATGCACTCCTACAACCAGTCGCAAAGTTTAATTCAACACCAAACTCAAAAGTTTGGCATGCAGTTGTTGCATACCCCTCCATTTAGAGCCCACACTAGACTGGGTAGCAAACAACTCTTGACAACACGTAGGCGGAGATCCAACGGAGTTCCACCATTGCGTAAAAATGAAGTTGCCATCTATAATCATTGCCGATAACGCTGGATTTGAAGTTGCAAAGTAAATCCTTCCGCTGTTAAGATTCTATTCAAATCAATACCCAAATAACGATATTCTTCGACCACAAATATGTCTTTGCCTTGCAACTGCCATAGCCTACTACGTAGCTTAGCTATACATCCGTGGATAACGGCAAAACCGCATTTGCCTTACCGATTTCCATTTCAAATTGAGCCAAATACTCACTTAACTTGTGAATAGAGGCTTCCAGAAAACGCAACTAGGGTCCAACAACACCACATCATCGGCAAACATCAGTCCAGGTGATCGATTCCCTGTACTAGTGCGCTTGACGATTGATGAATAGATCCAACAACAGTGGCGACGAAGGATCACTTTGACGTACTCCTCTACAGAACGGAAAGCCAGGCAAAAGTGTTTCAGACAACCGTGAAGATAAGGATACCTGTGTCCAAGAGCAACGATAAACCCATGATAAAATCCCAAGCATCCGCCTCGGATACCTAAACTTTACAGTTTACGAAACAACTCAAGATCTTTTCGTATATCAATGAAACATTCATAAGTAGGGCGCATTTCATTGATCCATCGTCGTTACACACACTCTACTAAAGCTATGACTTGAGCTGCACATTCCTCACGAGTACAAAATCCGACTTGCTCTTGTACCAAAATATTGTGATTTTCTACTGCGTTACGAATACGATTAGTACCAATCGCACTCAGCAGTTTCACAATGGTATTAATGAGGCTAGTACCTCTATAATTATTCATATCACTCAAATCACCCTTTTTCGTTAATGGAAATCAGGAGAAAAGAGTTCCATAAATTTGGAATCTTTCTGCTTGGGGAGATACAACTAAGCAAGCCGAGTAGCACACGGCTCATCAGATGATCCATTATAGATGAATTGTAGAATTCTTCTTCTTCTGGAGATGATAATATTGACGAAGTAGAAGCGGTAAGAAGAATCAGCTTCCGAAACTCCATACCAATTTGATCCTTACAAGCAGCTTCACCACGGGCAGTGAACCACAAGGAGCACAACTCGCAAAAAAGGTTAGGCGTCATCAATAGTACAGTTTGTAACACGACAGAACGATGCGTGTGCTGCGTTGGAGATAAAATTAATCAGAAGAATTTCAAGTTTACATTTCTAGTATTGTAAATTCTTCTAGCTTAACCTAATAACGCTTCCATTTTTCCATATACTTTCGTTAACAACGTCTACTTTTTTAGCTTGAAAAAGTGCCAAGTACACCCACACGTGCTTAAAGCCACTGAATGATACTTGGAAATCTTGTCGAGTACACTAAACTCGCAATCTCTACGAGCAAAAAAATACTTGTAGACATTTAAAAAGACGTGACCACTTTTTTCAAATGCGCCTCTAAAGGTACCTTAGTACTCTGCTCCTACTTTTCGACCATTGCACTCTTCTATTTACATCACGAATCTGTACAAATATATGTACATATACGCGCACAAGTTGGCGGTTAAAACTGTGGAGACTGGCGGGAGCTTGTTCTCAAAGGAGCCATTCAAACATTACAAAATATAGAATAAGACTTGTTAAAAAACCTCCGAAGAAACCTCTAAAACATAACATGACAAAAAAATAGTCTTCGAGCTTTGAAAAGGCAAGACATACGAGAGACACCCAAAAAAAGTGGCAAAGCAAAGGTCAACTTCACACTCGATCAGTTGGAGCTATTTGGTGCGCAGCACTTTGGCGCAGTATTGCCAGTGCGAGTAGAAGAAATAAAGGGGGTCCAAACTCTCTGGACTCTGCTTTGCTTTCTATCTAGACTGAGCAATGTAAAGAAAACTGAGAGTGTCAAGTTACCCATTTTTTGTGGGTAGAGTGACAAGGGAGTTGCGTTACTAAGACGGCATGTCTAGGCACTCGGCGACACAAAAAGAGAATGACTAGGGCGAAACACTGAATGAGATTCGATAGAGAGTGAGCGTGCATGGCACTGGCAATGTAGCAACTGCTGGTTCGTCGGTTACATAGCAAGCTGTCGTGTCATTGTTTCGTGCGTTAGTTAGCTCCTGTATAACAAGGCTACCAAGCCTTCTTGCAATCGTCCAGGCACATCAGCAATTGATAGTTCAAGTTTGCTTTGGAAAAAAAAGTAATACAAGGACGGCTTGGCGTCCATCTTATCGTTTTTTCGTCTTGGGTTGCTACTGTTGTAAGTTTTCAGGGAGACCTAGAGTGAAACCGAACCAAACGAGCGAGGTTTTGCTGTGAAAGAGCTATAAGAAAGTTGCAGAGGAAACACGACTCTCGGTGTTTTCATTGCTACAAGTGCAACACAGATAAAATTATTCCGCTGGACAAAATAACTAGTTACTAAGTATAACGTGCTTTGGTGCAGTTCATTCTAATAGCACAGTATTATCATTGAGCTGCTACAAGACGCATTGCTCGAAGATTCTACCGCAAATAAGCTTTGGTAGCAAAGGAGGCAACACAGTAAGATGCACAACAGTCTCGACTTTGTTGTCTGTGGAAGAGAAACAGGATAGAAACCTTGAAGCTGAAATAGGACATTCGAATAAACTCGTCTTGACTTCAAGCGGAAAGGCTGGAAAAGGTCGTAACTCTGCCGTCTCTGCGATGGAGCAAAAGTATTTCTTAGCAAAGTTGATAGACGCAAGGCAGTCATTCAGGACGCCCTGTCAGAATGTGAAATGTTTTCCTCAAAAGTCTCGCTTGCACTGGTGACGCCTCCAACTTATAAGTGTCAGGCTGTTGACTTTTCCCTGGCAAGTCGAAAACTATAACCACTTGTTCAGAGTAACAGTGAAGTTTCCTTGAACAATGCTAATATGATTACAACTCCACGTATCTCGTCACTTTCTGTAATGCGACAGGTTTCACAGAACACAAAAAACTACAAAACTACCGCGTTTACACTACATACTTACGGTTGCAGCGTGGTCATCGAAAATAAACAGTTGAAGACACCCTTTTTTCTCTCGTACCTACAAACGCTCATAATATGTTGTTTCTTTGTTCCCATTCCAAGTTTATATACATCAACTATAACAACCAAAGAAATTGTATACTTTGAAGACAGACGCAAACGGTCTTGTGGAGACAACAACAATCCCACCTCTCGGGGTTTTGGAATTCGTTGTGGTGGTTGTTATGTGCAGTTGCTTGTCCTTGTCTTTTCACTTAAATTATGCTTTTCAGAGTTCCGTTGCTTGTAAGTTTGAAGCAAAGTTCAGTTGCCAAACACGAAATTCTTTCAGAGGTGGAAGGGTTCTGTGTGTTCGCCCTCTTTTCTTCCGAAGGAGCGCCCTTTGCCAGTGCAAGCATATTCGACGTTGTGAACGTGTTGCTTCAGTACAAAACGACGGGAGTACAAAGGATGATGGTTCGCCGAGTGTTCACTGGACAAACATTTTTCTTCCCGACAGTATGAAAATTGATAAAAAGTTCAGAAACACGTGGTTGAGCAGTCTGCCTAGCCTTGGAGCGGATTGTAAGGAAGCTAAAGTTTCTAAGTTACTCGGTGAAAGAATCAGGGTCGGGGACGAAGAATTGTCTACGAAGGACTTGTCACTGAAGGCCGCCTCTTCAATTGTGTTGCCAAAAAAGTTCGGCGAAGATTTTCCCTTGAAAAAGTCTGGCAGCAGATTTTCGAGGATTTTTTTGAGAGGGGATTTGATAACCTTGTGGAACACACTAGTTGATGAGCGAAATACTGAAGATTTGACGGTTTTATCTGCTGCTAGTGGGCTGGGCAAGAGTATATATCTTTATCTGATTGCTGTTTTTGCCCGACACTTTGGAATCCCAGTGCAGTATATTGGAAACACGAAAGATCTGCTCAAACCTGAGGAAAGCTCTATTGCCAGCAACTTTGCAGCAATGCTGTTGTTCATGAATTTAAAGATTCTAGATGAACTTGGTCCTTTTTACCCTAGAGATCCTGATTATAACCATCTCCGAGGCCTCCCTATGAAACATGTTATTTTTTATGCTCACCAAAGAGGCGATTTGGTGCTTTGTGGTGAACTTCGACGGAATTTCATGTTAATGGAACCAAGAAACTTACTGATCATAGATGAACACAATGCTTTTTGGCGGAAATTTGGCAGTGATACTAAAACGTGGTTGCCTTTCTTTGAGTTTTATGCAGATCCAGTACCACATTCTACCGTAAGTAATGCATTCCCTTCCTTCTGATCATTAAAACTGGGGATAGTGGGAGTGTAAGTTTGTTATCGCAACTTCGCAGCTTCACGAGTTCAAGCTGCCTAGTGGGTATGAATTTTCTGTACAATATGTTGAACCATTGAGCCGAGAAGAATTTGCAATATGGGAAAACTTGAGCGATTATCCTCCTATTTTGAAGGATAATTCGAACGAGGTGATAGATTTGACAGGCTTCGTTCCTCGCATGATAGCTCTTTTGGTCAATTTTGCGAATACTTTTGTCGGTTTTAGCTTTGTGGAATTGGTCACAAAATTTACCAAAAGAGTTTATCGAAATATGAAAAAAAGACACGATGCATATGTCAACTCATTGAAGGAAGAAGAAAAAGAAACGTTTTATAACATGCTCTACAAGCTATTTTTGGACAGGGAAACTCCAGCAACTACATTATTTGATAGTGCTTATCAAGATCGAGGGCTTTTGATACCTTTACATGATGAAAGTTTGCAATTTTACAACAGTATAGCCCGTGACATTCTTTTTGAATCTTTTTCAAACTATTATTTTACGAAAGAGCGTCTAGTCGAGGTATCCAACAAGTTTAAAGAGGCCCGAAGGGAGTGTCGTGGTGGAGGTGCATATTTTGAACAGCTATTTTTGTACTTATGTTATCAGTTCCGTCCAAATATCGAGGTTTATTCACGAGCGAGCCATCGAACGATCCATTTAAACTCCAATGTCCGATGGTTAAGGTTTGACGGGAAGAAGTTTATGCCGCAACGTTCCAAAGTCAATTTTAGCTGTTGGATAAAATTCGGGGCAAATTACCCTCAATTAGATTACGCCTACGTAGATATGACTGACGGTACTTGGATGTTGTACCTCATTCAAGTTTCTGTTTCATCTTTTCCAGCTCATAACACAGGCTCAGCACAGTTGGAACGGTTGTTTAAGAAAACTGATGGAACTGTTCAACTTGCTTCGCTACTAAATTCGTTCTTTGCGGAGGTTTTTGAAGTCTCGCCTGTTTATGATGCCAGGGAGAAGATAGTGAACTTTGAGGTGACAGACTCTCAAGGCATATCTTTTCGAGACCGAATATCTATTTTGTATGTGACTCCATTGACAAGAGAGGACGCGAAAGCTGATAGCGCTCCAGATTTTGTAGAGTTTCTTACTTTTGACAACTTTCCTGGTTACATGAAGTCTTATATAGATGTAGGGCGAAGCGTACGAAGCAGGCGCAACTCACCAAGTCGAAGTCCTGTCAAACGGATAAAATCTGAAGGAAGTTGAGAGTTGAATGTCGATGTATAAATGGCCCTACCCGTCACAACGGTCCTTATTCTTGTAAAAGAACGACTCACCTATGATATACACTGGAATAAACAGTCTTGTAATTGTTTCCTCGAAACCGGGCATTCAGCAATTTTTGATCGAAAAGACTATAAAGTAGCGAGTATAACGAAATTCTGTTTGTTAGATAAAGCAATGCTTTGGGAGTGCACTATCCCTACATGCATATCAAGACCTATCAAAAGCACTTCGTGACCTTGTAATCTTCCCTCACCGATAGCCATAATTGCTTTTTCTTTATCGCTGTGTGTAAATGTGATCGGCACAGTGAACCTAACAAGTTGGCGTTTCCATCATACAGGAAAGTGGCTATGTTTCTACATGCACAAACCATAGGAATGGCAATAAAGATACAAACATTGAAATCAGTGAAACTTTTCGCTTTTATTTTCGTACAATAACTTTATGAAATGTCTATCAAGTTACCTTTGTAAATGGATTGTACCCAGCATCTGCTTGAAATACAGTCTCGATCGTTCGTGGCACCAAGTAGTACAAGACAACGAGCAGTTGCTGAAGCTTCAACACTAGTTTCTAAAGTACTCAAGTACGTATCTGGTCAATCTTTAGAATGCTTTCACTCGAATAAATAACGACAAACATTATCAATTAACAGAACTTGCAAAAACATTCAAATGAGTAAATGTGAAACGACTTCAACATATTTTGGTAGCTACTGCATAAGAATTTATGTGGGAATGACATTACATTTGTTAATTGCTTCTAAGATTTCAGATACCTACCAAATAGCGAAAATAAAACGAATATATTTTTCTGCACTCGTTTGTCTTTGAACCATGAACCTTTAGTAAATTTGCCACTTCGAAAACTTTCTTCCTCTCTCTTGTGTTGGTTTTTACTCTCCTGAATTCTGACTCCTTACAGTGGCCATTCCTGCTCATTGCATTCTGACGCAGTTGCAAAACTACCACTTGCAAATTGACTTGTCACTTTCTAGTCGCATCGTTGAAGGAAAAGTGGATAGCGGTTTTGTGTAGCGCCTTTGACTTGTATCAACTTGTGTGCTTTTAACTTGGTAGTTTATGATTCTCTCACAAGACGAACAGTGTAAGACTCTAGGTATGCATGAAAAAGTGTACAGCAAGATGTGTCCTGCAAAAAACAATGTCGAAAGAAGCAGTCACAACAGCACGTAGCTATGTCCTCCAACAAGTGCAAAACCAAAGAAAAACCACAGTCAGACAAGGAAAGACATTGAGAGACAATGACTGTTCTATGTTATTCGTGACTCTATACCATTTAGGTTCAAAAGGCAAAACACTCCACAAAACAAAATGCGTGGAAAGAACACGCGAGTTTTATGGGAGCCAAGATAGTATAGTTGGGCTGTTTTCCTATCGAAATAAGAAGAAACGCATGAGGAAAGTATTTTTTGGCCGCTTATTCCTTTTCTAGGTAAACGTCTGTTCTACGGAACTTGAGAGTTTTGTCAATATAGAGCGACAAGGCTTTTGCTTTACAACGATTGTTCGGAGAGGTGTGTGTCGTGGATAAAAGTGCAGAGAAAGAAAACTCTTCAGCAAGATTTAGCACTCCCGTGATGCCTGCAGTAGTTGCTTGTAGGAGTTTGATGATACAAACAGTAGAATATGGTCTTCGATTATGAAAGGTAGAACAAGGTTGCAAGTCAATTTTGAGTGATCATTGCATGGTCCTGAAATGTAAATAAGTTGTCTTTCGAAGCAAGCAAAACCCAGCAAGAACGACTCTTTGTCTTCGTTTCCATTCCGTCACATTGAAGTGCAACTTGTGTATGCTGGAGAGAAAAGCTAGTTGAAGTCAACTGGTTGTAATCACTTGGGTTAAAATTGGGTGTTTGCTCGAGCGAACCTATACTGAAGCCTTGCTTAAGTGTGGAGTTTACTCGTGACAAGATAACAACGGTGATGTTGCTTTGGAAAAGCAGCACTCGTCCCTTGCGTTGCAATGTGTTCTAAAAAGGAAACTACACGACAGAACGTTGGAGGACTAGTTACTCGCTATCCGCATGTGTTGTTCAACCAGTGTGATGATTCCTTGTGCATTGAGTTTTACAGGTACGAAACTGTTTGTCTGCGACTACAAGATAACAGTGCGGTGCCACGTTTATCAACTGTCTTGGTTGTGTCTCAATGAGTGACTCGCGAAAACAAGAATTCACTGCAAATATGCTGCCATAGCAGAAGAAGCAAGAAGGTTCGACTGATGACCAGTAGCAACTTTTTTTGCCTGTGAGGCAGTACAGAAAACAAATTCACCTCCAAGTGAAACAACACGGAAAAATAAAGTTTTCTTGACCTGCACGAAGAAAGTGGAGCAGGTTTTAGCTGTGGCGTTTGTACGATGGAGCCAAAGGTAATTGCGGACACATTGAACGTAGAATCAGAATGACTTGTGATGACGGAATTGGAGTGGTTTCCTTGTTGTCCGTTTGAAACAATCCAACCGTTTCCTCTCAAGCACCCTTTACTATCGGTACTCCAATATGACAAAGTAACAAATACCATCAACGCCTTCCTTTAAGATGAGTCATTTAGATTTGGTGCTGCAAAATGTCGTTGCACACATTTTCTGCTTAATCAATCAAGAACTTTCTTTGCACGCGGCTTCAGTCAAGCAAGACGAATAAGGAGCATTGGTCATCTTTTGCTCCAGAAATTAGGCGCCACTAAAACTCATGAAATTGTTAGGAGATGAAGCTCATCTTTAAAAGATGTGATGTGCAACTAGTGAGTGGTTCTCGACGTCGCTTCAACTTAAAGAAGTTTGCAGATTTTTCTACTTAATGTTGTCGTCTTTGTCGCGAGCATCACAGACGTTCTATAGCAAAAAATCGACCAAATGTGAGTTTTCGGCGACTATTACAGCGCTCAAAAGAAAAAGAGCACGAGAAAGGAAAGAAGGCAGTCGAGCATTGCAATCCAAGAAGAGTCTTTCGCTCCTAAATGCGGTTGCAGGACAGAACAGAGTTACTGCAACGAATAGACATAGCAAGATGGATATGGAATGAATATTTTCAGGAATTACGAAAGAAAACGATTCCAAGACAGATAAGCCAACTGAGAATCAGAGGCTGAACGAGAACCTGTTGAGGAGAAAAGGAGCGTTGGATTGAAGATCCAAAAAGGCAGTGGCAGCCTTGTCCAAGGCTTACTAGTCGCGCTGTACTCGAAAAATCAGGTGAATACCTTCATGCGGGATTTATCTGATACACTTTGTCGGCGAAAAATTTTTGAAAGTATAAACATGAAATTGGTACTGTTCGAACCTGAAAAAAGACTTGCTAGTCGGGCTATAGGGAAACAAGTAAGCCAAATCAAATGATTTAGAGGATAGTTGTAGATGTGAATGCTACGACTTCGAAGAATGCTTTCGAGTCATTGGAAGAAAAAACAACAAACATAAAGGCTGTTCATTCGAAGTGCAGTTGACATAAAGATGGCAGACAAGCTTCCATTTCATAGTTTGCTTGGAAAACTTGGAACAGTTTATATCGAAATAGAATGACTTATGGCCAAGTTGCGGTTGAATAGAAAAGAAGGAATGATTCATTTATTATTTATGCGACTCTTTACAACTTGTCTGACAAAATGAGCAATAGAAATGGTCGGTATTTTTAACTTGTAACCTAATAAGATTAACGCTTCTCATGGAACCTGAAAGCTTCCAAAGTACTTGCTCACCATCCGCCTTGTGATGCATTTGGGTTCAGCAACAGTACAAGGAAGAATACCCTGAAAGAAACACAATGAGTTTGTGATAAATATACAAAGTAGAACAATAGAATCTCAATAACTTGTACGAATTTGTTATTATTGAAAGGACCATTCGAGAAACTTTCCTTGACAGCCTTAAATCACGATTGATCTTTTATTCCGACGAACTTATGGAAGTAATCTACCAAAAAGACGAGTCTCACAGCTCTACCACTAGAATTTATGGATAAAATTGAAGAGCAAAATGCTAAAGTAATGTTTCGCCATCCCGAAGAATACTTTAAAATTGAATAGAAATTATCATGGAAGAAATCGATAATATGCCTTTACAAAATAGGTAGCTTAACCTAGCTTTGATTTGGATGATTGTCCACAAAAGAGGTGAAACATCAGCAGCTTTTTTCTCCGTTGTTTCTAGGATCATATATCGCTTTCAACTCTAACAAAAAAATAAATGAATACATCCTATCTCTGAAAAGTTACAATGCT
Organism: Galdieria yellowstonensis; assembly: GCA_026122205.1. Classification (NCBI taxonomy): domain Eukaryota; phylum Rhodophyta; class Bangiophyceae; order Galdieriales; family Galdieriaceae; genus Galdieria; species Galdieria yellowstonensis. The sequence goes on from JANCYU010000056.1 coordinate 18,619, forward strand.
TATTCTATTTTATTCATATGCTCTTTAACATGTGACTTCGTTGGAGCAAGTGAAAAATACCAAGAAGAATGTGCAATGTCGTCGATTCTTCCTAAAGTTGGAGCAAAATAATGCTGGAATTCACTTGCAAATTGCATTACTTAACCAATTTCTACGAGTTAGACAGCAACTCGTAGAGACTCAATCACTGCCTCAGGGAGACATAGCAGAATGGTGAAAAGAAGCAGTTGTCAGAACACGAAATATTCCAAGACATGAAAAAACATTTTGGACCCAAGATTCTGGTTTCCGAAAGAGATCGCTATTTGTTTCTTCATGAAAAAAGGATGTCCTTGGAGTATGTAATTATGATAGCAAGTACAGGTTTGAAAAATCAAAGAACCTATTTGAAAGGCATAACAGTGAAATGATACGATGGCTCAAGTCCCGTTGAAGTCATCCGCTGGTTGAAGAAGTAGTCCAGAAAGTGTTTCACCTTCATTCGGAGTGCAAAACGGCGGTAAGCAGAATAAATAGTAATTTCACTGAAGGACAAGGTAACAATTTTTCTCCTAAATAACCACTAAAGTAAAAATATAGTTGACAACACGCTTGGCAGTTATTAAAAGAACTCAGGAGTTGAAATAACAAATATACTATTTAAAATACCTCGAGAGAGGTTTTCTTGTCAGTTTCATGTAGCTTGTGCTTGTTCAATACCAAGGAACGCAAAACTGTTGCCAACTTGGTTCGTATTTCAAGGACTCTCGTTTGAAACTTAAGCCATATATATAGAATACTATGATAGACATAAGAAAGCGAGCTGCAGAGAACAAGCTCCCTATTACTAGCTCCCTCAAGACGAAACTCCTGCAAGAGAAATACAGTCACTATTTCAGAATCATGCTTTTAATTTAAAACTTTGCAAAGATAAAAGCAACGGCATAGAAACTTTACAAAGGTCGGAAGTGATTTCATGTCTGTTGGGCTCGAGGCAAACTTAGGGCGCTGATCTCCGATATTGTGCTCAGAATTCGATCATTGTCGCATGGGCAAAGTTATAAAGAGGTAGACTTCGTGAAATTTGGCACTTTTTCTTCAGACTTAGGTTGGTGAGTTTCTCATATTCAAGCTAGAATTAGAGTTGTGCTTTGCCTTGTGGAAAAGGTTGGGGTTGCTGATGATGATGCTATTGAACAAGTACAACATGAAAAAAGTTTGACAAACATCGTACTTTGTGAACAAAGGAAAGAACAAATACAAACTTATGAGAGTCAAGTAGGAGAGAAAGCCCTTTATTCCAAGCAACTTGTACAACCAAAATGTTATCCTTTTATACTGGGCACTCTGGCGTCAATGACGGGCATGCTTTTAGGCTTAGATATGAGCACTATTAGTGGAGCTAATCTATTCATGCCTCAGGACCTTCATTTAGATACGAAGAAAATTTTCACTCGTTTTCTCTGGTGCTGCACTAGGTGCTATTCCCGGTGCTATTTTGTAAGCTTTGTTTTCTTATACAGCTCAATTTTTAATATTGATATGCATAGATTAACGCCTATCAATGAATGGATTGGAAGGAAATACACTCTCATTGTTTGTTGTTTGATCTTTATAGCTGGAGCCATCTTGGAAAGCAGCTGCACATTCATATGGTACGATGACTGCTGGTCGCCTTCTTGTGGGTGTAGGCATTGGACTTTCATCCACAGCACCAGTATATGTTTCCGAATCCGTAAAGAAAGAAATTCGAGGGAAGCTAGTAGTATTGTTTCAGTTCAACATCACAGTAGGAGAGGTTATTGGATACGTTGTTGCTGCTATATTCGTCAACGTACCTGGAAATTGGAGGTTTATGCTAGGTTCCTCTTTGTTATGGTCCTCTTTACTACTACTATTTATCTTATTTCTTCCCGAGAGCCCCAGGTGGCTTATGAAAAAAGGAAGAAAAGCACAAAGCTTCCTAGTGTGGAAACGAATTCGCAGCTTTGAGAATTTAGAGAGTATTACTGAATTTTTCGAAATGGAAAAGGCTGTGTTGGAAGAAAGAAAACTAGCTGAAGCTCGACCATTTTACTGGTTGGATATTATTAGAGTTTTCGGTCGGCCCGAGCATTTATTGTAGCCAACGTTTTTGCGGGCATTGTTCCGTTGGATGGCATCCATTCTGTCGTCTACTATATCGGTGTATTATTTAAGGAACTTGGCTTCAGCGCAGAAAAGTCAGTTTACATGAGTTTGGTTGGAGGTGGCAGCCTCATGGCTGGAACTATTCCTGCAATATTATTACTTGATAAATGGGGACGTCGAATGGTTGGTTCAAGCATTGTCGTGTTTCTTGGTTGTATTATTATTGGTTGTTCATTTCTCGCCAAGAACACCAAAACTTATGAAGGAGTTTATATTTGGGGTCTCATCACTTATTAATCCAATCTCTTCCTTGGTTGACGAAGTATATCCAACATATTTGAAAAGTGTTGGAATGACCATTGCAGATGCATTCATCTATCTATGGGCATTCACTGTTACCTATAACTTTACAGGTATGCGACATGCAATGACGAACACTGGTTTGTTTGTTGGCTTCTATGGTGGTATTTCCCTTTTTGGAGTAATCTTCCTTGTTTTGTTTCTTCCAGAGCTGAAAGGCAAAACTCTGGAAGAAGTGGACGTCATATTTTCACAACCAATGTCAGAGATAGCACGAGCGAACCTTCGTAGTTCTATAAACACTTTGAAAAAGTTGTTTACGGGAAGGTGGAAAGAAATAGTGCAGACTGATTCACAAGTACTTGATAACTAAAAGGGTTGTTTCAACATAGACTCTTAAGCTTCATAAATTTCATCGTTTCTTTTTATAAACCCCAGTGGCTCGTTGCTCTCAACAGTTTTTGTATGATTGATGGCCTTCAACAGTTGATGCAATATTACTTTTCCCTAAACGACAAAAAAAAGTCAAAGTATTCAATATGATTTTTTTCGTAATATGTTGCAAGAATATCTCCATTTTCATTATTGCAGGTGATGTCAAGTTGTTCTTATTTCTTGGTTGCAGTCGTTTGCTAGCAACATTTGTACCAAACCGAATACTTTGAAACGGTAAAAGACAGTTAACAACAGAAAAGGTCTTCTTTTATATTTGGCAAACAATTGTTGTAGGAACCATTCGACAACTCTGTCGTTTCTTCGCGAATTACATTGCACTGATACGAATAAGTGCTAATGGAACCACAACATAAAGTATGCGTATTGATATAAAAAATTGTGAAACATACAGTTTAACAAAAATAGAAACAGAGATTTCCCAACAGTTTGATGCCCACTTGGAGACTGGCCATTGGAAATCATCTATTAAAAACACCCTTTTCTCTTTCCTACGCACGAACGCTCGTAATATGTTGTTTCTTTGCTCTGTAAGTTTATGTACGAAAATTATAGAAACCAAGGAAACTGCATATCTTTAATGATACAAAGTTCTTTGGATCCTTTGGGGGATAGTCCTAGGTGGATTCAGTGAAAGTTGTTACTGTTCCCCGGAGGTCTTGTGAACCAGCAGCTCTAGTATAGTGACTTTTGCATACAAACTGTTAGAAAAGTATTTCAAGGAAAGTATTGAAATTTTTGACTTTGCAGTTTGCAGTCGTCCAGTAAACACTAGATTACTAGTTTGTCGTGCTTGTGGCACGAAAAAGCCCACTTTGTATTCACATATTCATATTGAGAAAAGGAACAAACGCAACTAAGAATGTTTTATTTTTAGGCGACAGGAGAACCAGCAGTTGGAACGAGCCACGAATAATAAGATTCGTACTACAAACACAAGAACAAGAGGTTAACAGTTCAACCTCAACTGCTTGCTTTTGCCAACGTGTCGCGTCTTTCTGGAATAGCAAAAATTCTTGCTTTTTGTCTTCTTTGTCCTTTTGTGTCACCAACAAGCAGCGAGACTGGTTAATGGAACTAGTGCCCAGTCAATCTCGTCAAACACTCTTGTGGCAGATACAGAAGGTGTAAATCAGTCGCTATCTTCTAATAATGTTTGAAGCATCTTTTCTACGAAACTACCGTCTTGTCTTGATATAGACCAGTAGTCTGCTTTGGCTCGGGTTTTGAGGAGAAAGAACGTTTCAAGTCGAAGCAACCTATCTATAATAATGACACCACAAATGATAGCCTTGTCTTATACTGACTAGTGCTATTGGAAAAATTCGACCAGTTTGCTTCATAATGTCTTTCCTTACTTTTTGGCCAAGTCGATGTCGAAGAAGACAGAAACGACAATACATTTCAAAGATGACTCACTACTGATAGATTCCGAGTTCATTTGAATGAGTTGGGGTAAATGATCCACATGAAATGAAGAGCCTCAAGAACAGGAATAGTTTCACAAGGTAGTTTTTCGCAGTCACTTGTTTTTTTACACTAGAAAACGCGATGAAAGTTTGTAATAATGCGGTACAAGTATTACAACAGATAAATTTTGAATACGCATCATTTGTTCAAATTTGCACATGGTGAAAGAACGACTGGAGTTTCCCAAGAAGCACAACTGTCTTGGTATATCTTTTGCTATTCACGAATAGATAAATGAGTAGTGAATACACTATTCGCAAAAGTTCCACCACAAGAGTTGTTTGTGTAAATAGTTGGTTGAATTTGAAGCCACGTGTTTGACGTGGTGTTTGGTGGGTTGTTTGAAAGCTCTAAGACAGAATAGAAATTGTCGACGAAAATGTCGAGTCAAAGTCCATAGTGCCTTGACAAAACGAATGCTCTTTCGAGTTATCACCGAATTCAGATATATTTCCCCGAAGGTTGTCAATAAAATATTTTTTGTTGTTCTCGAGATAACGAGAACATATAGTCGTGGTTCCCTTCGACTCTCCAAAGACTGCACGCTGCCGACTCGAAAACAAAACAACTAAGCGCGATTCTGAGCAACGAAAGAGCCCTGTTTATTGTAACTTTGAAGAATCCGAAGCTGTTCGATTTTGAACTGTCACGTGAGCTGTATGAAAGGGACCAACGCAAGATTACAACTTTAGCAAAGCATTGTTGCAATTCAACTTGTTCAGTTCATTGCTTGCAAGTATCTTACTAGTCAAACAGCGACTCTTAGCGACGCCAACGTAAACTATCCTTGCAAGACTAGGTTTCGCTATGATAACTGCGAAGCAGCTTGTCCAACAATGCCAACAACAAGCCAACACCGTCTCCATAACTACAACTAGAATGAAGATGCTACATCGAGTGATAAGCCTATAGTAGAAAAGGGGATAATTAGCATTCATCTAGTGTCTCCTCTACAATTAGCGGTGAATATCGCTTAACATTTCCTAAGAAAAAGTCGTAATCACTGTGGTTACACGAGCCCAGAATAGCACCTTGAACCATTACTAAGGATCAAAATATGCATTGGTAACGAGCAAGCGCCAGTGGAACCAATTCCAACAAGATGGAAATACATATACAGAATAGTAATACAAATACAGCCATAATAGAAAAAATGATTTTCAAATAAAATTCAATGACACTCGTATAATGTTGTGAAATACTAACAGAGTATTGGTGTTACTCAAAGTTACACGGATATATTCTTGATAACTTGTCATTGCTTAATTATAATGGATACTATGTCCCACTGCAGGTTGAATCCCCATGCGGAGTGCAATAGCCACCGATGGGCAGGGTAAAATATAACTTCATGATAGAAAGAAAACAAAGTAAGAGAGATGGGCAACTTCTGGGGTTGGATAGTATTGTCCTACATAGCAAGTGAGCTTAGAATGGGCAACAATACTCATGACCGAATATAACTTACTTTAGAAGGTATTCTGAGTTTCCAACCCATTTTCTTTCCTATAGCAACTGGTCAAGTAAACTGCCCGTTGGTTGAACACAATTGTTGGCAGCAACTAGAAGGAGCAGTAGGGAAACTGATAGTATTGAAACATACCTGCAGGTAGGTCTTCTGGTAATTTTCGTGCAGCTTGTACTTGCGCAGAAGCTTCCAATTGTCAGCAATACTGAACAAAGGCACAGGTATTGCAAGGTCGAACGTTGTTACAAATACAGCAACTTGCAGCTTACGCTATATGAAATACTATGAAATACAACAAGCAAGTGATATATACCGAGAGGTCAAATCGTTTGTTCCAAGCTACAGGGTCCAAAAAAGATAACAATTCTGTAAGAGACATATCCACTGACTGTTGAAGACTAGTAGCAGTGGTAAACGCCATTCTACGCCACAGAAAAGCTGCAAATAGGAGCCTTTAAACTCAGTTCAAGCCTACTGGTGTCCATTGGACTAGACACAAATTCTCGAGCTCTGAATGCCTCACCCATCTTTTCTCTCCTTTTCATCCACGTTTTGTCACAAATGGAGCGTTCCTATCATCGTCTCATAGACATCTCGTTCCCTTTTCGAGAGGCTCAGGACCGAAATCATTGTCCACGCGACGACGGGCATTTATATAGGCTGATGTTTTCCGCGTGATTTTGATTTTATTGTTGTTTGTTGTTCGATATGAGTCCTATTGCAGTTCCCATTGAAAGAGATATTGAGCCTCGTTATGAGGGGGAGACTGCTGAAGCTTTAAGTGAAGACAAAGCTAGAGGTGACTATATGAGCAACCTGGAAGCTACTTTGGATGAAGAGGAAATTGACAAGGAGCTTCAACGTCTCAGAGGGGAGTCGGAAAAACTTTCAGGATTTTCCTTCCGCACCCATACCTTCTTCAAAGGTGGTGGCCGCCATATGACTCTTATTCTTGGTATTTTTGCTTCAATTGGAGGATTTATCTTTGGAATGGACCAAGGTGTTATCAGTGGCGCTCTATTATTTGCGCCGAAGGATCTTAGTCTAGACACTGGTCAAGTATCTATGGTAACCGGTTTTATGCCTCTTGGAGGTGTGCTCGGAGCTACTATGTAAGTATAGTTGTTTTATTAAGAAATGCATCATCTAACAGTGTTATCTAGAGGATACCCTCTGAATGAGTGGCTCGGAAGAAAGATAAGTATTATTATCGCCTGTTTGTTTTATACTGTGGGAGGAATATTACAAGCCGATGCTCAAAATTTCGCAATGATTCTATCGGGTCGTATAATTTTGGGTGTTGGACTTGGTTTGGAATGCACTGCTTGTCCCGTATATATTTCAGAAAGCTGCACAAAGAGATGGCGAGGAGGTTTGGTTTCTTTGTATCAGTTTATGATTTGCTTTGGTCTATTCTGTGCTTATATTGTTGCTGCAATTTTCGTGCATGCTTCAGGAAATTGGCGCTATATGCTGGGGAGTACTTTGGTATTTTCATCTATATTACTGATAGCCATGCTTACATTACCCGAAACTCCTCGTTGGCTGATGAGAAAAGGAAGAGAGGCACAGTCCTATAAAGTATGGAGTATTGTGCGAGGATTTGATACTGAAGAAGAGAGACGAGAGTTTTTTGTGATGAGAAAGACGGTGGAACGGGAGTTGGAGGAGTCTAGAAACAGATATGTCATTATGGATCTCGTTCGTGTACATCGCTGTCGTCATGCAGCCATATTTGGCACTATCATTGCTATTCTATGTCAGTTCTCTGGTATCAATTCTATCAATTATTATATGGCAACTCTGATGCATGAAGTTGGATTTAGTCGAGTGCATGCGGTATACTCTAGTATGATTGGTAGTGGAACTTTATTGCTGTTTACCATTCCTGCCATTTACTTGATGGACAGAATGGGAAGAAGAGTGCTATGGTTAAGTTTGTTACCAGGAGTGCTCGTTGGATGTTTCATTATAGGCTTTAGTTTCCGAGCTAGCAACCTCCACGTCGAAGAAGGAATTTACATTTGGGGTATCATAACTTATTATATGTTTTGGGGTTCGGGTATGGGACCTTATGCTTGGGTACTGGGATCGGAAATATATCCAACTTATATTCGAAGTGAAGGAATGGCGCTAGTCACGTGGTGGACATACGTTGGAAACTTTATTACGACTTATTGTTTCTCCAGAATGAAAAGAGCAATGACTGCTCCAGGAATTTTCATTGGTTTTTATGGAGGTTTTGTTACGATTGCTTGGTTCTATGCGATGTTTATGATGCCTGAAACCAAAGATAAGACTTTGGAAGAGATTGATGCTTTGTTTTCCATGTCGATGCCTGATTTAGCGAAACATAATTGGGAAAATGTGAAGAAGACGGTAGATGATCTTTTGCATTTTAGGTTAAAAGAAGTTTGGAAGGTCTACAAGTGAAGGAGACCGAGGATATTTTGCAATTGTAATTGTTGCGTGGTATAATTGAGTGTTTTGTGCGTTTGGAAGCAATAAACGTAGAAGTGCATGCGAAAGTTGCCAATTCTTGTTGAGCCATATATGGAACCTCCATGCAATGGTCGTGGATGATCAGCCACAGTAGTGTAAATATCCAAGTTTATATCCTTACTTTAAACAACAACATTTCGTCAATGGTTTTGAAACTTTCTATTCTATTGTTTCTTCAAGAGAAGAAGAAGCAACTTGTTTGGCCGCACTTGCTGTGGATTCTAGCAGATCCCTTGTCCTGGATGGCAGATCTGGTCAACTCATTTTCCAACTGTCTCTATCAGAAAGTGACCGGTTGGGATTTTTAAAAAGTAAATACGCTTATTCGTAGAGGTTTAATACTATTTTTCCCGTATATCTCTCTCTTGGAGATGAGTATTTACCAATCCGGCACCAAGTGAACTTGTGGTTGATTGATTCCAACGGCGTGTTTTTTTTGGTATTATTTTCTTTTGAACTTTGTGTTACTGTTGTTATGAACAAATCGATTCTCCGCTTGGATAGCATAGGTAATTGTAGAACCTTTGTTGCGATTTTTTGTCTAACGTCGTTAGAGTTTGCTTGCTTTACCGGAAAATATATATCCGTTTCAATTGAAGTATATAAATACGAGTCGTTTTATAACTATTCCCAATTGTTTATGTCTTTACATTTTGTGTATGGATGTAGGAGGACCGGTTGCCTTTTTCAATCCTCGACACAAAGGATGGGTTAAAGAAGAATGTCCTAGCGTCGTATTGGCTATTCTTTTCTTTATTTTCAACTACATGCTGGTGGTTCTACGTCTTTAGACTACTGGATAATAGAAGAGTTGTCTTGGAAAACGAGCGCATGTGATTCCTGTCAAGTATAGAGTTTTGTGGATCGTCCTTGTTGTGTGGCGATTATCCTTGTTTGCTTACTGGAACTACTCAAGGCGATATAGAATGGATTTTTATGAAAGATAAGAAGTGCCAGAAAATTTGTCAGTTGAACACAACTGTAAAGAATTTGATAGTCACTCGTCAATTTTTGATGAAATAGGCGATGGTATTTTGATTCCTTTGTTTTCCGTTCTTTATTTATCTTGTGAGTTAAACCGAACAGTGATCTTGGATAAGCAACGATTTCTCAAGTTTTCTGTGGGTGACTCTATCCAATTGTTGGAGAAGATGACAGAGGATACAACTTTTATCGAAAACTGCAGCATATCAATATTTCAGGATACGCGAAGAAGAAATACAAACAAAAAGTTGCTCTCGCTGCTATTATCGTTGTCGCTGGGTCACTTGGAGAAAAACAAAACAAATGTTGCTCATGTTGGATGTACAATGCAGGCAGATTTTCACTGCGAATAACAACAGCAGTAGGAGGAAGAAATAGATATGGTTTGTATTGTAAGCGATGTGGTTTTCTAGTCCTTTCATTCACCGTTATGACAATCACTTGGTTAGAAGGGATAAGAGGAATGCTAGGGGTTCCTTTCCTGGAAGTTGATGAGGCTAGGAACTTTCGTCACTTCTCTCAACAATTGGACAATACAATTCGTATACCGTAACGATATGAATTTCTCTTTCAACAGTTGCAAGGAGAAATGAGTCGACTTGGTTCGTTTTTACGCAGTTATGGGAAGACGAGAATGGAAATTGCTGAGAATAGAGATCCACCCTTCATACTGCTGTGAAACAAGTAAGGCGTATTGAGACAGAGAGTTGCTTGCAAGCTAGGGTGGAGGATCACACGGTTGGCCGATGATTTTACGTTACGTTGGAATGGACGTGTCGTCGAGGATTGGAATTACAGGTACCTTTTTGTATTGTTGTTCAATGGAAGGATATGGTGTCAATGATGTGGATACTAGTAGTCCTAAGAATATCGAGGTAGAAGATATGGAAATGCTTTTTATTACCATTCATTGACCAGCGACAATGAGACATGCGCAAGAATAGAAATTCTTATCTACAAAACCAACGGATTATCTCTGTATTTTTGTCGCATCTTTTTGCTGATGGAATGGAGTCGTATTGGTCTTGTTCTGTCTAATAGAAGAAATATATATTCAAGCAAGTAGGACTAGTTGTTGTGGTTGTGGCAGTAAGAATAGTAACTTTGGTTGCTATTTGTGTTTGAATTGCCGTGTGAAAGAAATTGGCTGGACATATTGGATTTTTGTGAACTGCTAGTCTCTTCTATGCAATACAGTGACGAAGATACTAAGAATGTGCCAAGTGGTGATTTGGTGATCGAACTCGACTCGCAGTGACGACTGATTGAAGAATACGCAATCCCTAGTTACAAAAATGTTCACTCTTTCTTATTACCGTGGGAATGGAATATATCGGAAAAGGATTGGTTGGTTCCAATCAAGACTCCATAAAATGAGAAAATTGTTTTCAGGAACCGAAGGGAAACGACGGTCTTGCAATGTTCGACGATTTGGTCATTGCTTATATTTGCAAAACCTGGGAATCGATAAGTTTATTTTGAGATTGAAAATACGAATTGCGATAAAGGCACATTTCTCCCTGACAGAACTCGAAACTAGTAAACGTATTATTCCATCTTAGTTTTCATTTGAAATGCCTCTTCTTGGCCGTACTTATACTCTCACGTTATCTTTTTTTTCTCGCAAAATTATTTTGAAGACAAATGTCGCCACTGAGACGACCTTCTTCTCACCATAGTAAAATAACTCGAAATGTTCCATTCCAGCGATGAGGAAATGCGTATGGCAAGCCTCGATCAGGCGCCAAAATGAGCGATTTTTCTTATTACATTCGAACTCTGCAGCATGGATATTGTACTGAAAAGGGTGTTTTGCCTGCTCTGAGAATACTGAAAGGTGAATTCTGTCGCCAAAAGTGTATTTTCATTGTCATGGCGACGCTCAGATACGAGACTGCCTAGACCAAGAAACTTATTCTCCAAAAAGTAGTTGCAAATTTTTCTCCTGGAATACTTGAGTTGATTGGAAGTTACCTTCGAGTGACCATGACATGAACTTCATGAGTAAGAAGACAAGCAAGAGAGGAATCGTTCGTATACAAACCTTGGCAAAGAATACCGTCCAAAAGTCCTGGAGGAATCTGGAGGTAAGTGACGACTGAAACGTAGAAGAGGAAGAGCAGCAGCAAGTCTCTTATGTCATTTCCCAAAAGGTGCGTCTGCAGTCTTCTTCTCTCTTTTTTTTTGAAAGAGCTCTACCAGGAAAGAAAATGCAAGCATAGATTCTTCTGTATCGCAAGATTCGGAGTGATTTGTGGACCAATAATGTTAGCACAAGACATACTACTACTACAATCCTAGTCATTCAATTGCATACGTCACGTGCACAGAAAGTTCTTACCGAAAGGGACTCCTAGTTGCACTTCCAATTTGGATCAAACGCCAAGCTCTGTATCAAAATATGCGTAGCATTAGAGCCTCGAATTCGTGCTTTGTTGAGCTTGTAAAAGTCAGCAGTAATTGGTTCTGCAAAGCGTTTAAGGCTCATTTGAAAGTCTCGTGGCACGTACAAGCAGAACGTTTCATGCAGGCAAATTGGCATGTTTGTCTACAACACTCATCAAATAACTCCAAGTTGATCCTTCTGCTGCATGACCCACTCATATTCAGCCATAACCTTGCCCAATTCTTCCTCACACGTTCGATAAATCGGATCTTCCCTTACAAGAAGCTTTTCATAAATTTGCTTTGCCTTTTCCAAGTAATATTTGGCTTGTTTGAGTTTCCCCAAATAAGCATACAGTTTTCCCAACTTTAGCATTTCTAGAGCAACCGTTGGAAAGTTCGCAAATTCCGGCTTCTTCTTCATCCAGTCCATATATAATTCCAAGTATTCTGTGGCTTCTGAATACTTTTCCAAAACAATACATAAATAACCAAGTCGAGAAACAATTTCTGTTCGTTTCCAGTCAAAAATGGCACAATTAGGATAAGTCTTCATACATTGCTGACATTTCCTCCAAGCCTAAACAACACACACACAAAAGTGTTGGTTATTCCATCTTTTAAGAGAGCCCTACTATACCTTTTTCATTTTTTCATAGCTAGTCAACATGTTTTTATTCACACGCTCTTCCTGTACTGAAATTGCTGTAAACTGGTTAATAACTTTCCAATCCTGTTTCAAATCTGTCCAATTTTCACTACATTGCTCTTCCTTGCAACGAGAACAGCAACATGTAAACATATAATGCTCCAATAGCCATTCTGAACGATCCAACCACGATAGACAGACGTCCAGATAACTAATGACTATTTCTTCACCAGCATCGATGGGACGAACACAACGTATTTGGATAGATACAGATGTGATGGACACCGACTGAAAGCCTCCGCTAAATAACGCAACACAATTTGGACGACAATCGTGATTCATAAAGGAAGCTTTGTAAAAGAAACCAACACCTACAGTATTGAATTCACTATCATACACGGTATGTGCATTCATTTCCAACATTTGAATGAAAGAAGCAAGGAAAGTGTCTTCCAAGGACTCCAAACTATTCTTTTCGGGATAATCCGAAAGCTTCATGAAACAACGGAGTTTCTCTACTAGATAATCCAGACGTTCGGGCACAGTGGAACAGACATAAGGAGCTTTACGACAACGATTCAACAACTCCTCGTTTCTGTTGTTAGGAGAGCAAGCACGAAACAAGACGAGAGCTGTCAAACGAACGATGCTTGGAATTTTCTTTTCCCGTAAAGAAGCAACAGCTTTACACTCCCAACGGTGACTGCAATCATTCCAAGCCTTTCTTTGACAATATTTCCCACAATATTTGGCAAATTTACCTAGAATATACCACTAAGATATTCATCAAGTATATCTACAGTGCATACATCGACTACAAGTCTTCAAAGAATGGCCAGACCTAAAACAGGCGTGACAAACGCTCAAACTACTATTTTGTAGAGTAACGAAAGCATAAGCTTCTTCTGAAAGAATGATATTTCCGACTTGATAGTTCCTTGTTGCAAAAACGCCTGTTCCTTTTTCCAAAGTAGTTTGCAACTCCATGAAGAGGCGAGCGACTGTCTTTTGGCATTCGCGAAAAGAAATGAATGTCTCTCGTGGGATGAAACTCTCGAGTTCTTTTCCGAGATAGTTTTCAAGTTTTAAAGGCTAATGAATACGGAATGGTGGAGAATAATCATAGCAATACTTCTTATTTTTTTGTCGGGTCTATTCGCTGGACTTACTTTAGGACTTATGTCGTTAGATTTGGTGGACCTACACTTGGCACTGGAATCTGAAAATGAAGAAGAAGCAAAGTGCGCCAAAAGAATATATCCCGTTAGAAAGAAAGGAAATTTGTTACTTTGTACGTTGCTTATTGGTAATACTGCTGTAAACTCTGGTTTGTCCATTCTATGGGCAGATATCGTAGGTGGCTTAGTGGGCTTTGCTGTTTCTACTTTGTCAGTTCTTATCTTGGGAGAAATTATTCCTCAGTCTATCTGTCATCGTTATGGTCTCAAGGTTGGGTATTATACAGTCCCCATTGTTCGAGTCTTCATTTTCTTATTCTTTCCTTTGAGTTATCCAACTTCCAAACTGTTGGACTGGTTTTTAGGACAAGAGCCTTTACATAGATACTCTAAAAGGCAGTTAAAGTCTCTTGTAAAGATGCAAGGACCCAATTTGGAAAGCGTGACCGAAGGAAATCTTCATGGTCTTTCCTCAGAGGAAACGGAGTTACTTGGTAGTGCCTTGGAGTTTGCACAGAAGAAAGTGGAAGAAATTATGACTCCTCTAGAACGAGTTTTTATGTTGGACGAAAATTCTCATCTCAATTTTAAGACATTAACTCTCATATTTCAGTCCGGCCACTCTAGGATTCCCGTTTATTCTGGAACTAGAGACAATATTATTGGAATTCTTTTTACCAAGGATTTGGTTCTCATCGACCCTGACGATGATATATCTCTCAAGACTGTTTTATCTTTTTTTCATAGAGAAATTCAGTTTGTCTTTCATGAAACGACGTTGGATGTCATGTTGAAAGAGTTTAAGAGTGGTCGAGGTCACTTGGCTGTGATATATAAAGTGAATAATGAAGGCCCAACGGATCCCTTTTATCAGAATATTGGAATAGTAACTTTGGAGGATGTCATTGAGGAAATCATTGGCAGCGAAATTGTCGATGAAACAGATGTAAGTTTATTTGCTTTGTAAGGCTTGTATTGATTGCTTTAGGTTTATCCGAACAATGCAACCGAAGAAAAGGTTTGGAGGAGAAGAAAGATTGATACGGAAGTTTTGAAAATGTTTGATCCTGGTGCTCATTTAGAAGACCATTTATCCCATAACGAGATTCTTGTTGTGGCAAGTTACTTGTGCCATAACATTTCTGCTTTTTCTTCCAGTATCCTTAGTTACGATATTCTTATTCGTATGCTGAAAGATTGTCAAGTAGTAGAATTTCATAAGGACGTAGAAAAGACCCAAGGAGAAGACAGTGATCGTGTGGCCCATTTGGTTTTTAAAAGAGGAGTTCCGGCAGTGGAAGCTGTTTTGATTATATATGGCAAATTGAAGATAACTGCAGGTAGTGAAGGTTTTGTGTCTCAAGTTGGTCCGTGGACGATGCTAGGTATACGAGCCTTGACAGATGAAATATATGCACCTGACTTTACTGCGGAAATACTCGAATATCCTCTAAGAATACTAAAAATTCATCGTAGGTTGTATCGTCAAGCACTCAAACGATCTTCTTCTTCCTCCTCCTCCTCGTCAGAAACTGAACTTATCTCCAACACAACTGTTTGAGAAAACATATTTTACTTTTTAGGTTCAAAATGTGTCACGGAATAGACACAAGTTCTCCTTATATCTGCAATCAATTCCTGAAACCGGTCATAAGCTTGCCTTTGGTATTCGAGAAATGGGTCGGTTTGTCGATATACTTGCAAACCAATTACTTGAAATATTAAATCCAGACGTTTTAAGTGCTCCATCCATAAATAGTCCAGCTGTTGCAAATAGATGAAACGAAGGATGGATTCTGACTTGGAAGAAGCTTGAAACAGCGGAATGTCATACAACCAATTGGGATGAAATAGGACATGCTTCAGCTTTTGAATATATTCTTCCTGTGAAGGAATTTCTTCAACACTCTCCTCGTTTAGTTGCAAGGCAGGAAAGAATTCTCGCAACTTTGGTAGACACTTGTGTCTTTCAGATGATTCCCAATGGACACGAACAATTTCTTCCATCGTTTCATACATATCTTTTTCCAATCTCTGTAACAGATATTGTCTTGAGCCTCGAAGAATGCGATCTCTGTCGGAATAAATAGCCATTCGCTGCTTTGCAAGCACCTAAACACATGATGAGACTATGGAAAATGAAGTGTTCAAGTGAACCAACTTGATCATAGTTCAACAACTCCATTCGAATACGAGCGTAATATTGTTCTACAGTAGATTGAATACTATCCAGCGCAGAAGTAACGAGTGGATTTTCAATAGGAAGGTTTCCAACTCTCATAGACTGCATGAGGCTCTTGATTTTATCACCTCCAAAGATACGAAACAGTCGATCTTCCAAAGAGAGAAAGAAACGACTAGCTCCGGGATCTCCTTGTCTTCCTGCTCGTCCTCTCAACTGATTGTCGATACGGCGAGATTCATGACGCTCTGTTCCAACCACATA
Organism: Galdieria yellowstonensis; assembly: GCA_026122205.1. Lineage (NCBI taxonomy): Eukaryota > Rhodophyta > Bangiophyceae > Galdieriales > Galdieriaceae > Galdieria > Galdieria yellowstonensis. The sequence continues at coordinate 34,563 of JANCYU010000056.1, forward strand.
CAAGCCACCCAATTCTACTACTTTCTCTCTTTGTTCTTTCACACTTTGTTGTACTTGTTGATAGATAAAAAGAAAAGACTTGAACAAGTTCAACGTGCGAGAATCTAGATTGCTTTGCTCCATGCCAGGATGAAAGAGGTATAATAACCAGTCATCGATAGTTGTATTCTGTGCCGAAGGAGATAGACTTTTCCAGTATTCTGCCAATGATGGAATAAAGTCTCTAGGTATGTTCCACTGAGTCTCATTTCCTGGCAATTTTTCACTCTCAAGGTATTCCCATAGAGCTTGTCTGATACAAGTTCTCGTAATACTTAATGCATTACCTCCCAACATGATATCGGTTCCTCTGCCAGACATATTGGTAGAAATAGTAACTGCGTGTAAGGTACCTGCTAAAGAAACTATTTCTGCTTCCCTGGAAGCATTCTCTGGTCGAGCATTTAAAACTTCATGTGGTATTTTGTTGTCCAAAAGAAGACTTGAAATTTCTTCCGAAGCATCAATACTTGTGGTGCCTACTAAGACTGGCCGTCCAATCGAATACATGTCAGCAATTTCCTCAACTAGAGCTTCCAACTTAAAGGCTTTGGTTTGAAATACCTTGTCGGGATAGTCTTTACGAATCATAGGAAAAGCAGTTGGAATGCGGATCACATCCAACCCATAAACAGACAGAAACTCATTTTGATCGGTGGAAGCAGTTCCTGTCATTCCACAAAGTTTATGAAAGAGCTTAAAGAAACTTTGGTAAGATATCTTTGCAGCAACTTGAGTTTCGTCGCTAATTTCCAATCCTTCCTTTGCTTCTACACTTTGATGCAGGCCTTCATTCCAACGACGGCCTACTAAAGTACGACCAGTAAAAGTATCCACTATCTTGACCTGACCTTCATCCACGATATAATCTCTATCGCGTTGAAAAAGCACTTTTGCTTTTAATGCGTTAATTATGTAATATGCCCAAGGAGACTCGAAACTATAAAGGTCGTTGGTCTCTAACAATTGTTCGCATGTCAAGATTCCTCTTTCTGTCAATATCACGGTTTGTTCCTTTTCTTTTACTTCATAATCTATCATTGGCTGTAATTGATTTGCAACATTCATAGCTCTATAATAATATTCCTTGGGTGCTTTGACTTTGTCTGAAATAATAAGTGGCGTTCGAGCTTCATCAATAAGAACAGAATCCACTTCATCGACAATTCCGAAACCAAAAGGAGATGACAATACTATGCCATCTGGACTCTTTGTCAAATGATCTCTTAAATAGTCAAAACCGAGTTCTGAATTGGTAACATAGACAATCTGTTGAGCATATGCAGATTTCTTTTCTTCAAAACGAGTAGAAGAGTCGACTACTCCCACAGATATTCCCAGAAAGTCATAAACGGGCTTTACCAAATTAGCATCTCTTCTTGCTAAATAGTCGTTTACAGTGACAATAAATATTCCTTCATTTCCACTTAAAGCTTCCAAATATGCTGCGGGAATGCTGACGTAAGTTTTGCCTTCTCCTGTTGCCATTTCTGCAATATTTCCATTGGACAAAGCCAAAGCACCCATCAGTTGGACATCATAGAGACGGATTCCCAAAGTTCTTCGACAAACTTCTCTTGCTACTGCAAATACTTGATCCAATATGTTTTCTTTTTCTGTCTGTCCACCTTTTTCTAGTCTTTGTTGAAATATTCGAGTTTTTTCTTTCAGCTCTGCATCAGAGAGAGCCTTTAGGTTGCTTTCCAGTTGGTTGATACGTTGAACGACTTGATGATATTTACGCAATGTGGTATCATCTTTTGGTGGATTAACTACTTTTTGCAGAAACTGGAAGAAACTATTGCTTTCTTTGCGTGTTGTCATCTTCCAACTGTGTCTTCTGTCATTCTTGCGACCACCCAAAGACTCTTGAAACTTGCGATAACCACCAATACAGGTATTCTGGCCATATACAGCACGACAAGTACAGTAATTTTTATATTTTTGTACAGTTGCAATGACAAAACTAAGCGTCCCAACAGGATCACCAGCAGCAGGTCTTAAGATTTCCATCGACCTCCGCCAAATGGCAACGATTGTTTGGGCTATTCTCTTTATTTTTCGTGTTGTGTGGTCTTAACGGGAGTGAACTTGTGGAGCAAAGTCATTCTACATCAATCTATTTGTATTCGATATGCGGTTGACGAAACAACAGTTACAAGGACTTTTACAACCCTGTGCTTCTGGAAAGGACTTGTCTCTGTTATATCGAAAAGTATTGGCTCCTTTATACGATAAAGAAGTGGAAAGAATCCCTTCATGGATAGCTCCCAACGTTCTTACTATTTCAGGTCTATTATGTACTCTCTCTAGTACAATTACATTGCTCTATTATTCGCCAGACCTTGTGACCGAAGCTCCAAGGAGAGTATATGTATCTGCAGCTTTGGCAACGTTCTTATACATGATGTTCGATAACTTGGACGGTAGACAAGCAAGACGTACAAACAGTTCTAGTCCTCTGGGTCATCTGTTCGATCACAGCTGTGATGCTCTCAACGTTATTGTATTGGGATTGGCAGTAGCTGCTGCATTGCGTCTGGGAAGATCCCTTGCAACTTTGTATCTGATATGGTCACTCGGAATGGTTCCATTCTTTTTCTCTACTTTGGAAGAACTCCTCTGTGGGTCCCTCACTCTAAGACAGATCAATGGAGCCAACGAAGGTCTCTTGGGAATCATCGGTATATTTATAGCAACAAGCATATTTGGTACTTCTTTATGGCTTCAACCACTCCAATTGTTGGGTATTCGTTTGTATCTTCAGCACTGGATTCTTTGTTTATCTCTGCCTTTAACTATTCCTACTGTATTTGCTTCTTGTATGGCAATAGGCAGTCCAATATCTCGTCGCTTTCTTCACGCTTGTTGGATTACTTTTGCAAGTTTTGGACTGTTTACTTGGAATATGTTCTGCTGGGCATTGGTAGCCAAACCAGTCTTTGTAGGACACTTTTTGTTATTTATGATAACGGTCGGATTGTTATTTTTCAGAAATATGTTTTATCTAATGATCGCACACGTGACACATTCTCCCTTTCCTACTTGGATGTTTTTGATACTCAACTTGACTTGGTTTCTAGTCATCTATCTCTCCCATTACGTTACGTTTCAAGGATATCCTTATACCCATGCATTGGCTATACATCTCTACTTTCTGTATCAGCTCCTACTCGTTTGTTATGAAATATTTCAGGTAGTCAGACAAATATGCAATCACTTGGAAATTTACTGTTTTCGGTTGGGAAAAAGAAAACACCAATAGAGCAACCCAAAAGCATTATTACCCAATCCAAGATAAAAACTCTCTCAAGTAGTCATCGTTTTCCATATCTGGCAACTGTGAAATATCATACAAAAGTAACTGAAGAGAATTTCCATGGTGGTCCTTGCCAACTTCTTTCACCATTCGAAGTGGCATAGGTAGAGAAAATGGTTTCGACCTTACGTTGATTGGTAAATATGTTCCCTTTTCTCGAAGTACTCTTTCATTCTGGATATTCAAAACATGAATGAGCGCCACGTATTTGTATTTCTTTCTCTTCAACTGTACAAAGAATCTCAAAACAGTTTCATAAGGCTGATCATGAATGGCTTCCAAGTTCCACATCAAATGGAAACCAAAAGGAATTTCGTCCATCACATCTTTTACCACAAACTTGAGTCGAAGGCTTTCACCAAACTTTCTCTTCCAATTCTCGATAACCTCAGCATCTGGATGCATGCCTAAGAATCTCAAATTGGGATATCTTTCCACCAGTCTGATCATCTCCAAAGTATCTTTTGTAGGCTTGCATCGTCCTTGAACCAAAGACTCGATGCGGTATTGTTTAATAAATTTACCCAACATTAGACTCACTTTGCTTTCATTCAATGAAAAATACGAATCTTCACAAGTAATAGAAGCAATCTGTTCTTTGGATGTTGGCTCTCTCTTATTCTTCTTCTCGTTGCTCGGTGCTTTAGATGCAACTGCTGACTTTTCATTTCCGCGAGACTTTGGATTCTTTGCCACATTTTCCTTGTTTGCTGGCTTGGTTATTGGACTAGTACTAGGTTTGGTTGACTCTTGGACAGAGTTTTCCACTTTGTGCGTTTCAGATGAGACTTTGAACGAAGAAGATGAAGACGATGAAGCAGGTTGACAAGATAGCTGTTGTTGTTGTTGTTCATAGTCAGTATCATCTCTCCACCAACGTTCATAAGGAATTTCCTTATCAACTCTAGTTGTTACTGAAAAAGTATTTGATTCCGATACACTTGAATTGGAATCCAACCATGCATTGAAACAAGTCAACAACAAAACGAGACCGAACCAAGTTAGTTTGTTTCTATAAATACTTTTTGCTGATAACCAGCTTTTCTCCAACAGTGTTTCTAAGAAAAGTTAGCTATTTGGTGAGCAATATATCTTCGCTTACCTTTTGTTACATAGTTGCTTTTACGATATCGAACTCTGCCATAGTCGCTGTGAATACGAGCAGTAAACTCTGTGTTGGGAGAAACAGAAATAATTTCGCGCAAACACTTTCTCGAAGTCTGCGGTGAAACCATTTTATTGTCTCCTATCTCTCACACGACAGACAAGCACATATACATAGTTGCACATACGATCGATCATCCCAGAAACGGCTTGCGACAACGTACCAAAAGAGGGAGAAGAATTAGACAGCATCGAGGCCTCAAGTATGCATGAGGGTGCCTAAACTTGAATTCAAAAATGAAAGAAAAAATCCCACGACGAAATGGCGGAAATGCCTCGATTCCATCTTTTTCCAACCTAAGACAGCTCATCCTCCTCTTCGTCTTGCAGCAACTGCTGCTGTCTCTATTTTTAGATAGCCGCAGAAGACTCTTCCATCCTCGAATTGCTACCAGTCTCCTCCAATGTCTCTAAAAGACGCTGCTGTTGATCGGCAATAATACAAGCTTGAGTGATGGGCTCCAAATCTCCTTGTAAAAAGCTGTCTAAAGAGAAATTCATACCCAAACGATGGTCTGTCACACGTGCGTCCTTATAGTTGTAGGTACGAATCTTTTCTGCACGGGCACCTGAACCAACCTGACTACGCCTCATTCCTGTAATGGCTTCCTGTTGTTCCTTTAAACGCATTTCATACAATTTGGCACGAAGAATTTGAAAAGCACGTTCCCTATTCTGTAACTGGGACCTCTCTTCTGTGCAAAATATACGAATACCAGTAGGCTTATGGAATAAATCTATTGCTGTTTCTACTTTGTTCACATTCTGACCTCCTGCTCCTCCTGAACGCGCAGTACTAACTTCCACTTCTTTGGGGTCAATTTCCACCTCTACCTCGTCTACTTCAGGCATAACTGCAACCGTAGCTGTGGAAGTATGTATTCTTCCACTTGTTTCTGTCGCAGGAATACGTTGAACGCGGTGGACTCCGGCTTCCCACTTCATTTTGGAATATACGCTTTCCCCTTTCACTTCCAATATGCACTCTTTGTAACCCCCTGCGTCTCCTTCATGACAAGAAACAATACTGGCTTTCCAGTTCTGCAACTCTGCATATTTCTGAAAAACTCGCACCAAGTCACCTGCCCAAATATTGGCTTCGTCTCCTCCAGTTCCTGCTCGGACTTCTATCATCACGTTGCGTTCATCGTTGGGATCCTTTGGCAACAACAAAACTTTAAGGTTACTTTCCACCTGTTCCAACTTATTTTCCAATTCATTCAGTTCTGCTTGCACCAGTTGTCTCATTTCAGGGTCTGTTTCATCAAAAGCCAACTGTTTGGTATTATGGAGTTCCTCTGTGAGTTGTTCCCAAGTAGTGTAACTATTTACCAAGTCTTCTAGAGAGGCTCTCAGTTTGGAAATTCTCTTTAGTTCGGCAGGTTGCTTTAATATTTGTGGGTCAGCTAGTTTTTGTCCCAGAGCGTGATATTTTTCCACCGATGACTTTAACTTTCTCACCAAGTTGGGGTTCAACCTGGCTACCAACCAGCGAACGCTAGTCGTTGCTTGTCGCTTGGTATACAGACGTTGTCCAACAATGAAGCTGGAAGGTGACTTGCATAATTTGTTTTTGCAACTTTTATATCGGATACACAGAGGTAACAAGAACAACAAGGTAGACGAACGCTTGTTGGAGGAGGTTGTAGTATGGTGTAGAGACTGCATCCTAGACTGCAAGGACGACTAACGGATTGTTTTGGCCAACCGTCGAAGCAGCACAAGAAATGGCGGGAGATGCGTGGAGAGCAGCATTTTTCTTTGTCTGCGGTCGATTGATTGGCAAGTGTGGGGTTGTAGGCTCCTCTCGTGGTACTGGTCAGTGCAATGATCCACTCTGTATTCTCATCTTGTTGTTTTTGTTCCAATGTTCTCGGTTCCCCTAGTTGGACGTCTCATGGGAACAAGACTCATTTATCGACAAGTAGTCTTGGTTGGAAAAAGAATGGACTGCTGCGGACGACCAATCATCGTGCACGTCCTTTTCTGCACCGGTTGCAGAATCAACCTTCTGGGGATGATGTCAACTATGTACAATACACAGTAGCATCTTCCTTGGGTGGTAATCCTCAAAGTCAACCGGAACCTGAACCTCCTAACCGTCCAGATAGAACAGAGCCTTCGAGAAAGCCACCTGCTCCCATCCCAACCGTCTATATGGGAGACACCCAAATGGACATTTATTCCAGACTCGCAAAGGATAGGATACTTTTATTAGGTAGAGCAGTAGATGATGAGGTTCGTTATTCCTTGGTTTATAGCCGAGTATTGTTTTTGTTGATGAGCGTGTTGTTGTGTTAGGTTGCCAACGCTTTAGTAGCACAAATGCTATTCTTAGCTAATGAAGATCCTTCCAAAGATATCACCTTATATATCAACAGTCCAGGAGGCTCCGTATCTGCGGGTTTGGCAGTTTATGACACTATGCAGTTCATTCCTTGTGATGTATCCACGGTTTGTTTTGGAACAGCAGCTTCCATGGCAGCGTTCTTATTGGGTGCTGGTACAAAAGGAAAGCGGAAGTCACTTCCCAACGCCCGTATTATGATCCATCAGCCGTTGGGAGGTGCCCAAGGACAAGCAGCGGATATCGAAATACAAGCGAGAGAAATACTTTTTATCAAGTCTCTGTTGAATACTTATATGGCAGACTATACTGGGAAGCCTCTAGAGAAGATTGAGCAAGACACCGATAGGGACTTTTTCATGACACCAGAGGAAGCTTTGGAGTATGGAATGATCGATGAAGTAATCAAAACCAAAAAGGTATTGGCAAAGCCTCAGAAACCGGCTTTATTGTGAGAGAGAGACACACTAAAAGGATGCGAACCTCTTTTTTTTCTTATGTTTTCTCTCTCTTTGGGTTTCTTGGGCACAAGCACACACACACACACACACACACGTATATATATATATATATATAGGTATATATTGACATTTCTATTATTTATGGTTATCTTTGGGTTGTTTCCAAAAGACAAATACCAAAGACGACAACCCAAAACATCAACTATTTACACACAAATATACAACGATATATCGCAGCGTCTCTCACTTTCTCAACTGGGCTTTTTCTTATGTCGCCATCGACTAGTATGCCTCGTCGTTCCTTGTGAAGTTCCTCTTTCACTACTACTCGCGCTTGCTCTCGCACGAAGCCGTTCATTCTTAATATAACCAGAAGCTCCAAAAGGCCGATTTCCACACTGCCTTTGCATCTGTTTTGAAGTTTTCGACCACAACATAGCCTCCTCTTCCCATAGTTCCTGGTCAATATCTTCTTCTAGTTGATCCAACTCGCAGTTCAACCAGTCATCCTCTCCATTCCACCAACTCCCTCTTTCAAGGGACTCTTCATCCAACCAACTTCTTACAACCGACGCCGAGAAAGACGCCGCTCCACCAACACCATTATCTTGTTCCGTAGAAAGCGGTGCCAGTCGACAAGAATACTCTTCGAATAAAACTTGCAAAGACTTGGGTTCCCAAGTCATACCATCCCTCCTACTATTGTCGTTATGATTCGCACTACTAGTCGCAGCATTGGTGTCGGAGGCAACAAAAATATCCTCTACTTGGGTCTTCTCACCGACCAACAAAAAGTCAAAGCTGACTTTACAAAGTGGACAAAACGGCCTTATACCAGCCCACGTAAGAATGCAAGGGGTACAAAATATGTGTCCGCAAGATGGAGCCTTTGCAATACCGCTGTTCACCTGGCATTCTTGATAACAAATAGGACAAGAATATTCCTCTATCCCGAGACGATTCGTGCACTCCATAACAAGTGGTCAAGGTAATGTTTCTCTCTTTGTGTCCCCCACTTTCTTGCAGCAAAACCAATAGTAAATGGAATGGGTAAAACTAGACACCAATTGGTAGGTTTCCTCGGAAAAATAGGAAACACTACCAAAACGGGAAGGATCCTTGTTACAAGTCTCTCTACACCAAGTCACACACTCTCCCCAACGGTTGTCACCAACACCCCTTCCCCAAATTCCTCTCTTGGTTCGTGGGAGATTGAGGAATCTTTATGGCTTTCTCTGTGGGACGCTTTTGTTCCTGGTCATTTCTCTTTTATTGTGTGTTATGATTGGAGAAGAGGGAATGGTGATCGTGTATCTGCAGTTTTCTACTGTACAATGTTTATGGGGTTTGGCAACAAAGATGGTGCTAGCAGTGAAAAAGTCATCATCAAATTACATTGCTTGTCGAATAAACTTTATCGGAAGCCCCGAGTTGCTCATCCGACTATCTATGAAAAGACCCACTCCAACCCTTGTCCATTTCTGTCAACAACAAAAACAAGTGCTTGGAAATCTGCGTTGTCATTGCTTTTCAGAAAGGTTTGCGGTCACTTACAATTGCGGTTGGTACATGCAGCTCTCCTAGGAATGCCGTTGTAGAAACTACTTTTACCTAATTTTCCGCCATCGTTGAGCAACTCGAAATATTTCGATCAGGCGCCAAAATGTGCATTTTTTTATCGCAAAGGCCGCTTCAAGCAATGTTTTCCTTCTCAACATTTTTTTCTCTCATGGGAATACTTGGGTTGTTCGAATGCAATCTTGATATGATGAGCTGAAAAGAACATCTTGAGTGAGAAGATAGGTAGAGGAGGAACGGAGCGTGTGCCTATCTTGGTAAAGGATACTATCTATAGTTGTTGAGGTACCTTGAGACGAGTGATATAACAAAGCTAGAGAAGTAGTCGCAGCATTCATTCTATGTCATTTCCAAAATGGCACATATGCAAACTTTTTCTTCTTTTCAGACAGCTCTCCTACTAGGAACAGCGTGGACAATTGAAACTTGGCATGAGATTACAACTTGTATGGCAAGCTTTGGGGGGATGATTGATGCCCCAGCAATAGAGATTATTATCATCATCATGAGCCCACAAAGCACTACCAATGGTCCTTCCGTTGCGGGGCTTAACAATGGTTTCATGCAAAAGAAAACAAATTTTCATTCTCGTTGTGTAGCAACCATCACACTCTACAACAGAAAACATGAATATCTTTAGATTCCGCAACTCGTACTTGCTAAATTTCGAAAGAGTCGCTCTCCCGTTCGTCAGAAATGCTTCCATTCTGGACAAAGCAATGACGATGCAAGTTGGAGGGAAAATGGCGGAAACGCAGTGGACGTTGGAGTCGCCTCAAGATGTAGATAACTTTCTCAGCAACACAAAACTGTATCCACCACAACCAAGTTGCAAGCTTTCTTTCCATTACAAGCCTTCGGACGAACAGTGGGATAAAATTTTGGAAAAAGTTTTCAGGTACTTGTCCAACGATGGAACGCTCCAACTGGAGTTGTGTCAAGGAGTAGACAACGCGGTGCTCCTAAAGACGGAACTCAAACTTTGTGGGTTTACGGACATTGTAGTGGAAGATAGTTCCGTGGAGAAGAAAACAGTGTGGACGGCTAGGAAACCCAACTGTGACTTTGGTGTTTCCATGAATATTGGAAACTCCACCACAGCTTCTACGCACAGCGGTGGAAACACTAGGACCAACAATGAAACCGTGCAATTATGGACACAGCTGTCTCAAATGGAACAAGATGACTTGGTGGATGAAAGTACACTTGTGGAATGGAACGATGCAAAAGAGAATGGAGTGGAAAAGTCCGCATCTGCTTGTGGTGCAGGAGGAAAGGGAAGAAAGCCTTGTGCCAACTGTACTTGTGGAAAAGCGGAGAAGCAAATTACCGTCAAATTTTCAAAGACTGCCATGTCTCTCACAGAGAGTGTCGCTCCCAGCTCTTCAGCTTGTGGAAACGTAAGTTGGTTGCTTTTATGTTTGGGAATAACAACGCTAAGCTTGTGTAGTGCTATCGTGGGGACGCTTTTCGATGTGCGGGGTGTCCCTATCTAGGCCTTCCTCCTTTCAAACCTGGTGAAAAGGTTGATTTTTCTGCTCAGTTGCAACAAGCTGATATTTAAGAAAACAGTTTTAGATAGAGCTTTTACTTGGATAGATAGGAATAAAAAAAAAGCTCCGTCTAGTTGTCGAAAACAGTTACAACCTTATCCATTCTCGCACCACTTTGGTCATCGATCATTTTTGGTTAGAGACGCACCCTCGTCCATAGGAACACAGCTATAAGGTTTCCTACTGTGTTTTCCCGTCTTGCTATTACCACTTGGTAACAAAATGACGCTGAACATGAGGATATATATATACACGCATACATATATAGACAAAAACACACACAAATACAGCTATATAATCATATATACAAGCACATATTTGTGTGTATCGATGTCAAGGCAGAACAAACGAGTCTCGCTGTCTCATCTACTACCGTTCTTGGTTCATATACTCTAGTGCACAATTCAACCGAAAACAAATCGGAACAGAAGGCCGCAACCGACAGTGTCTGCCGCAAGAAAGACATATCCCACTGCATTCGTCCCCTTTCACCAAGTCACTACCCACGATCACCAAACCATTGCATACGTACCTTCCAAAAACCAGTCCATCATATCTCTTCTTCTATCTATCGCACTACTATGCTTCTTCTTTGGTGCTTTGGGAGTCGCTAGTTTTGATTCTCCATTCGCGATACACGAAGGAGGCGTTCTTGGTGATATGGGCTCGGTTTCATAACCGCCTCGATAGTCACCAAGTTGCTCACCATCCTCTTTTGTCTCGGAAAATGCCAACTGTACATCGCTATCGCTTACGACCACTCGTTCCGAGGTACAACTATCACGAGTTTGGCAGTCTACTTGTTCCACGAATTTCTTCGAGCGCCTTCTTCTTGGACTTTTTCTCACCGCTTTAAACCCTAATAGTGGTATTGTGGTCTTGTCACTTGTATCCGACATGAGGAGGACACCAAGCCAAATACTCCCCCACCTCAAGATATCACCCAAAGCCAAAAAAAAGCCAAAACGAGATTTGCAACGGCTTTTTTTGGGTGGAGAGACACACACATTTTTCCCCCAAGGCGGGCCCCAACCAGCCACGTCAAGCGAGTGACCAACCCGCCTCCTTCCCCCAGCGATTGCATAGCCCAAAGAAAGCGCAATGCCATTCGCACTTGCAAAAGAAGCGGTCTCTCTTGGCCATTGGGAATGATGTGGGAAGCCTTGTGCATCCATGAAATACACAATCGATGGGACAAAATGTATACAGCGTTTTATTTTTAATTATCCACTTGTTTGTACATGGTCCATCGTTGAAGACGAAATGGGGGTAGCCACCACTGAAACTCTGGATACAATTGCCTTTCACCAGACCACCTTACATACCACCGTTAAACATACAATCTTTACAAGACCAAAACAAACTTACTTTACGAGCCTCTCTTGCGAGCGATAGAGATCGATCAGTTCCCAAAACAAGAACTCTTCCATTGCCAAGTCACCATCTTGTCTAGCACGAATAATGTCGTATACCAGCGATAATAAATTATCTAAGACGATCGTTGGTATTATTCTTCCAACTAGTCCAACATGAATACTTACCTGTAAATGGCATATAATAATAGGGAATCTCCATCTTCTCATTTTCAAACATACGACGAACCATACCACCGATGGAGAAGAAAATGTAAACTACCAATGCTAGTATACCACCAGCAGCAAACTTGCCCAATACACCTCCTGAAGAACCCGAACGAACATATACAACATATCCCGGGACAACGGAAGAGGTTGCTACACTATCGCTTATTCTATTGGCACCGCTCAAGGCACTATTCGTGGAGCATTGGGAACAATTCACTCCCGAGGCAACACATGAAGCAACCTGCCAATACATTTGTGTTTCATTCCATGAAAAAGTAGTACCATTGCTAACAACTCCTTTGCGCGTGACATTTTCAAATACAATTTTCACACAGGCACTCTCTATTCCCTTTCCTAGCACAGAGAGACCCGAAGAAGAAGTTGTCGAGTCCACCGCAAAATATCTTGGCAAAAAGGATGGAATATGGATGCCAGAAGTGTTCTTGGAATGAAGCGACTCAGATAATCTGCTGCTTTCTGTAGCATTTAACGTTGAGCTTGACACGTACTGGTAAGTATTTCCACCACCGCTTTCTATCGACAGAGCCGCCAAAAGTTGGACTTGACCAGATGACAACTGCTTCTCCAAATTGGAAATCAGATGAAGAGGCGGTTGCCATATTTGATTGGAATCCAATCCGAATTCCATATAATATGATTTTCCTTGATTCGTGTCTGTCAACAGGTTGACATTTAAAAGGGATGCGAAACTCCGTTGTGAACTTGTAGCAATACCGGGTGAAACGATTTCACTCTGATAGATTTCCCATTGGGATCCAGCAGCTAAAGACAGAGAAAGACGACCCTTTTCTATCGGTCGATAGGATTCAAAGGGATTAATCTATGAACGCATAAGCATATCTGGGACAATTGACGTTGTCGTTATACATACCGCACTAAACACAATGAAAGGAATCCAAAGTAGAAATGAAAGCAACAGAACGAGCATAGCTCCCAACCAGAACTTTACCGAAGCAATTCTCTTCTTACCCAGCCATCTCTTTTGCCAAGCACGATTATTATTCATGGCTTTATTCCTATACAGCGATATCCAGACATCCGAATACTTCATCCAATCGAAACTAGTGCATTCGTTAGCGTACAACATTCTCAGGAAATCTAAAGCACATACAACTCCATGCTCGTTGGAATCATCGTCCAATCCAGGATCGTTCGAAGTTCGTATAAAAATGGTGTCATATAATAGAGATTGAAGAAAAACATTCCCCAGGCAGAAAATCTTCTCAAAAGAAACTGGCCGTGAGTATACGGTGGAAAGCCTTCTCGAACCTATCATTTGTTTCTTCTTTGAACAACCGATAGGAAACATCGTTTGTGCATAACTTACTTGTAAGCCTCCCAGTACAAACGATATGAGTTTCAATACATAAAATACAATCAAAGTTGCTCTTTGATCAAAGTCTCCAATCACAAAGATAACCAAATTAAAAACGATGACATTGGCATAATACAAGATCAATTTTCCCAACATGAGTCTTCGAAGATAGAAGATGCGTTCCAAAATCAAGCCAACAAACAAGGCCAACAATGTCAGAATTTGTTTTAAAGACATAAGATTGGTTGACCACCAAGCTAAAGATATTCGGTAACATTACTTTGTCACAACAAATTCGAGACACTTTTCTTACCTGTTTCGGTGACAGCTACTCGGGCATCCGCTGGAGCAAACATGAGCCTGATGGAAAGAATAAAGGTGTGTTCTCGAATGAAAATTGAGATATACTTACGGAAACAAAAATAACATATAAAGTAAACAAATAAAGTCGACGATGAAAGAAAGCAAGTAATAGTCGGCACCAGGTTTGATACCATCGGTACATAAAATACGCTGAAAATACTGAAATAGGAATGAAGGCATCCATCTTTGTAGCTTTCGAGCAAAATTGCTTTCGGGTTGTTGCATCTCCGAAATCCATCCTTCCTTTTCAAACAAGATGGAGTCTTTCAGATCAAAATGACGATAACATGAGCTTGAAAGACTCGTAGATGAAGAATCCTTCTCTTGCCCTGTTTCTTCTTCTCCTTGTTGCTGATGGACAATTCCATCTTCTTCTCCCGATTTTTCGGGCGTTGGAACCAGATCCACCCAAACTTCCGAACGCATAAAGAATCCATCTGAATCCTCAAGAGTCACACGAAAGGCATTCGTTGGTTTCGTCTGTTTCGGAGTTGTCTTTTTCAACTCTTCACGATGGTTGGGCGCGCGTGCTCCAAAAGATATTTTGGAAATTTTTATGAAAGCTTGAGCTTTGGACGAGGCATTCTGAGCCAAAATATAGGGACCACTTCCTCCAAGAGGTGACGATGAAGTAACCACATAGTTGCTGGATAAATCACCGTTGGTATTTTGCTGTGAATTGGCTTGTTCCTGAAAGATACCCTCCGATAACGCAGCCTTGATAACATTCTCGCTCATGAAGATGGGTTCTTCATGGACAGGTGATTGTTGTTGTTGCTGTGTTCGCCCCGATGCTCTAAAAGGATGAAATACTTTTGAAAATAACAATCCTGCAGCATTCTTCTTGTCATTGTTTGAGTCGTCCTCCGCAGTAGACTCCTTGTTTGTGATGGCTTCGATGATGATATCGACATCCCATAAGCCCTGTGACCACAAATAAACACGATGTAATAGTATCGAAAACAAAACAAGAACATCAAAAAATACACCAGTTCCTAGAGTGCATATAGTAACTGTGTTGATTTTGGAGTTGGCTATATAGAAATAGTGTACACCACCACAACTTTTGGCTGCAACACCCACAGTAGGATTGGCCAAGGCTGGTAGGAGCACTACCAACTTGAACACGATGACTGCTTCAACATAAGTCAACAGACACATCCAAGCAGCTCTTCGGGGACGTGGCCATTCAATAAATAAGAACAAAAATAAATACATGACATAAACAAAGGTAAGCAACGTCCGGTTCATAAGAAAGGCAAACACCATGAAGAAATAAACCATCCAATTGGAATGCATAAACAGAAAAGTAACGATAAATTTCAACCAGACAACAACAGGAGTTTGCAACCAAGTTGGAGAATATTCAGAGTCATCCATCCATTCTATTCCATCCCCAATTTGTGCCTTGGAAGCATCTTCTTTCTCTTCTATGGAAACATCAAGACTGAGCTTCTTAAGGGCTGAACCTTCTGCTTGATCAGTTGCTCCCGTGGTCAAACCAGAATAATCCACATAGCCAGAACCAACCGAGACATTGTCCTTTGCTGCTTCCGTTGCAGCTATTCCAAACAGTTTCCGTTTCTTCTCTCGTGACTCGAAAGAACCTGTTGCAGTTTCTGGTACCTGAAATGTCCCTTCCGCCTTTGAAGAAAATCCTTTGCCTGGAGAGGTTGGTCCAACAACCATAGGAGAACGTCCCACCTGTTGCTGAACTCTTGTTGAAGCAGGTACCGAATCTCGAACTGACATACTTGGACGTGAAAGTGAATTTCTCGACAGCACGGACCTCGTTGCAGCACCAGATCGCAACGTGGATGCAGTTTGGCTTGCAAATTCTCTAAGATTCCTCCACTGACTGATGCCACCTTGCAAAGCATCGGTGACTTCGCCTGGTGCAGGAGCTTCCGGTGCAGAAAGTTGCATTGCAAATAACTCATCATCATTTGACATCTTTTTCTGAGCATCGGATGCTTGCTTCAACTTGATTTCATCCAATTCCACGTTCTCTTCTCCTAGCGGATTTAAAATATTTTCTTCCTCTCTCAACTTTTTTTCACGATTTGCTCGAATCTCCTTTATCTTGTGCAGTCTAATTTTACGTGCTTCTCGATCTTCTTCTAAAACTCGAAACAATTCTCTATTTCGGAAATAGCGCACACAGTAATCTTGTACTGCAAGAAGAAAGCGCTTCATATGAAGTCGCTGGATGCCTGGCTTTAGAATGCTGTCATGGATATTCTCATTGATGCGACACTCAATAATAAGAAAAGTGAACAGAAAAAGCAAAAGACAGAAGAACTGTGTTCCATGTTTTGTATGTGCCTTGTAACAGCCAAGAATGGACTCCCAACTAGTACTTGGATTTCCTAAAGAAAGTGGAAACTGGACTAAGAGTTGTACAAATAACACAAACTGAAGAAAAATATTATTGACCACCAATAAAACCACTAAAATGACTGACTTACCAAAGTATAAAACAACAGAGTTTTCCAGAAAAAATAGGGAGGTAATACGAACCATTTAAACTTCCATATGACTATAAAAATGGACAAGATAAAGATATAAGTCATGACATTGGGTATACTTGTGGCAGCAGCAAATGTGTACGTTAGAACAAAGTAAGCAAAGCCTATCGAACCAAAGAATTGGAAGAACCGAACTGCCCGATCATTTCCCAAGTAAAAAGGTAAAATCAACGTCGACGCTCCATCATCTTGTTCCTCTATGGCAAATCTCTTTTTCAATTTTTCTTCTCTTTCCACGTCAAGTACCAATGCACATAATAACAAGCCTCCAAACGTCAAGGCAAGGCTCCAATCATAACCACGAAAGCCAACATCTATAAAAAACCATTGCTGCCAAGCCACGCTAAGATCTAACCATGGCCAATGCACAATCTGACTCTCAGGAGGCCATAATCCTAAACTGACTGCATACTGAACAATCAAAAGAAGACTAAGAACCCAAGCAGGAAACCAAAAAAAGCGTCGTGATGTGAATTGGCTCCTTGGAATAACAAGTAGTGCCACTAGAACACAATATATCAGAGAAACGATGGTTCTCACGATGACGGCCGACATCATTAAGTATACTAAGGTTATGTCCACACAACTCCACCACCATACGCGGTGGAGAAAGAAAAAGAACTGAGAGGCCTTGGTCACAAACTTTGCAGTAGCATCCGGTCCTTCTTCGGCGTCAGCTGAATCTTCAATAAAACGCTTCATTGAATGTGAGTCATCATCCAAGGCCGCTTCTTTCCTCTTTTTCACCTGCGAAGAATTTCGACGAGCTTTTTGATCAATCTCTCGAAGCGTCGTACGCTGTGCAAGCCGATGCAAAACAGAGAAGACTAAAATGAGGATATTTCCAGCCATTCTCTTTGAGCCGATGGGCACCGAACGAGGACCAGGAGCCAATCCCAACCAATAGGCAGCATTCCATTGCGAATGTCCTTGAAATACCCAGACAATATAAAAAAGTTGAACACAGATGACACCAAAACTATATAGAGCGAGTAAAGTGGCTGTCCATACGGAAGACACGTGCTTGCTGACAACAATTCCATTTAGGATTCGATGTTTCTCAACGGAAGATGCCAAAGAATTTCTGTCAGTTGTCTCCACATTCTCTGACGATGCATCCGAAGTATTGTTGAAGGACATCTTAAGTTCTAATACGTAATTATATTTGGCTTCACTTTCAAACAACAATATGATGACACAAAGAAAAATATAAACATAGGACAATGCAGAGACACCACTAAGCCAAATAGAAGACACAAGAACCATAATCACCAAGACGAGGCGACTACTCCAAATGAAAAATGTAGATACGAAAGAACCAACCAAAGAAAAGAGTCTCGCAAGGATTCCTCTTCTGCGTCCAGAGCCATCGATCAGTTGAGCCTTCAAATTGTTGTCTGGCAACGACTTGTACTTTCCAAACAATCTTGCCTGCAAGACAGTGGCCACATATACAATCACATCGCCAATTTGAAAGCCAACACCGGCATCAATACCAGCTCTTATCACAGCATGTGCAGTGCTTGAACTAAGGCTCGAATAAATAGAGCGAAAACGGACAATATAGCGCAAGGCGACTATAGCTGCTGAGAAAAAAACAATAATAAACCAAACACGGCTCACAATCTCCCGCGGTTCGACTCGAACAGAAATGACCAGTTCAATGACGAGTAATAAAAGTGCCATCAAAAGATAAGCAAACGCAAGATAGTTTGCAGGAAAAAGCAATGCATCAGCGACTATAAGAATGTAGCAGATATAAAGCCATGAAGAACGGAAAAACTCGTTCACAACGGAGAGTGAATAGGGAAGTTTTGAATCATAAAATGTTTGACGATAAGATGTTTCCTCCGAAACTACTTGCATATCATCGGTACTATTAACATCGTAGCGTGGACGAAACTTTTTCAAATATCGCATTCTCA
This sequence comes from Galdieria yellowstonensis, assembly GCA_026122205.1. NCBI lineage: Eukaryota > Rhodophyta > Bangiophyceae > Galdieriales > Galdieriaceae > Galdieria > Galdieria yellowstonensis. The sequence goes on from JANCYU010000056.1 coordinate 52,759, forward strand.
CACTAGATACCTGCAGACTACCAATACAAAGGAAAACGACATAGGCAAACAAAGAAGACAACTCACTGTCAACAATACCTCCCGATATATGACAGTGAGCTCCTCCACTCATGAAACGACAAATACATCCATTCATCACCAAAACAACTACTTGGTAGAACACAGCGACATTCCAAGATATCAAACCAATCCAACTCTATACAATATCTCCTGAGCTGACTACACTACGATGCACTGTTTCCTCTTACCTGAATTCTGGAAACAGGCAATAGGTAAAGCAGTCCGACGACTCCAAGAAGAATAAGAAACACGCTATCAACAGCGCTTACAATAACACCCGCGGAGAAAAACAAAGAAACCATGGCACAAGCTTCCAACGGTACAGCAAACCACATTAGAAACACTAAAATGGAATCTGCATCTTGACTGTCTCTCCAATCTATCAGAAGACTTTCCTTGAGCCCTAATTGATCTAGAAAAAGATCCTCTGAAAAAAGTTTCGTCCATTTGGAAAACCGAGAAGGAGATGCTAATGAGCGCAAATTGTCATTTTGTGCTTGCCTTCTTAATTCACTATTTAAAAAAGCTCTTCTGCGTCCAACTTGGTAATATAAACGAACGGAAAAGACAACAAGAATCACAGATAACATTTCGATAGCCATAACCCATATCGTTGTATCTGCCCGTTTCAATCCGGCTTCCAACGCCTTCTTTTGAGAGTCCAAACTTATATCCAAAGTGGGAACTGCATTGTAGAGATTAGTGGCAATTACGATACACATCATATAAATCAGAATAAGCCACCTTGCTCTAATAAAGTGTTATTAGATATATAGACAAGCCATACAAGAATCAACCACCAACCTGTTCACCAAGTTCGGAAAAAGAAAACAGAAACCTGCAGCGACCATAAGAATGGTTGAAAGTGCTCCAGGAAAGACAAGCGCCCAAATAACGATACTGAGATTTGAAAAGAATGGTACAACTTGATATGCAATGGAGAGAAAGTTGCTCTCACTGAAAAACAGTTGATTCCACAAATATTCAGATGTACTCTCCTCTTCTGTGTTACCACTTGGAGCATCTTGTCTCTCATGACCTGACTGACCCAAGACGGACTTTTGGTTTGCAACCGCATTTAAAGCTATTAAACTGCCTTCAATAAATAAGCCACCTATACAAAAGCAAGAAATAGCAAATGCAAAGGTCAAATTATACGGCCATTGTGGAGCATTGCTGTGTCCTAAAGGAACAATTCCAATAACGCGACATGCACTGGACGATAGAGCGCTTGAAAGCCAAGGCCACTGAAAGATGTACAAGACTAGCACGTATATCAATAACAACAAATCGACGATGAGAGCTACTCTCATTTTCAAAACGGTCAAGTCCATATGCTTGAAAAAAGTTAGCAACTGAAGTAAATGCTGAATTGAAATATCTACAAACCTTGAAGAAAGATAATACTTTGGCCACGAGTCTATCGGGCAGAGAAGGAGGAACTTGAGCGAGTAAGCGACGTTCATAATAACTCGCTTCCTTCAACTTATCATCTTCTACTAACACATTACTCCATCTAGCAAAGGTTACTGGACCCAAACACCAAGCTAATATAACAAAGTCTACAACAAGCATTGCAATTGCGGTAGCAACGCTTGCAAAGGTCAACGACAGTAGGAACAGGAACGAATAAAAGCAGACTACTGCCACCTTAGGAGGGACACTTCTGGATACAAAGTCCCCTCGCTGGTCCAATATCTGACCTTGCAATCGTACAATAGAAGGCAAAGAACTACTGAGAGGGTTCGCTTGCTCTGACAGGTTGTTGAAAGAAACAGGAATAATTTTCTTCCACAGAAACCAATTGATAAAAAGCGAAGTAAACGCAAACACGAACACGAAAATATCAGGTAAAATACCTCTCAACCCTGCACTGACACTCTTGTGAAAATCTGCAACTCCTACAGATTCTAAGGACCGTAAAGTGGTTGTCGTAGGTACGTATTTTCCAGTTCCCAATAAAATAGCTATTACTAGTTCAAAAATAATACAGCTAAAGGAATATGTACTAAGTGCCCCAAGTAGCACTATAGACTTCTTTTCAGGCAAGTAATACTGGAAATAATTCTTCGTTATGTGCAAGAAATTTAGCAAGAAGAGCAGAAAATAAGGAAGTGAGAGTACACTAAATCGTAACAGGCTTGCTGTAAGAAGCACTGCACAACCTATCCATCTTATCAGAGTCTTGCACAACTCCAGTGTTCTGTTTGCAGACGACCCTCCCCGCAGACCGTGGTTCACCTCAGACGACCATTCACTTTCTCTACTTTCTGATGAAGACTCTCGAACACTAGCTTCTCCCATTTGTATTTCATTGGTAGCTTTTTCATTGTTGACCTTGTTGGAGGCGTCTTCAACGACTTCTGCCTTGTCGGTTCTCAAAGTGGGTGACTCAAGAGCTCGTCCATCCATTATTGCGGGTTGGAAGAAATCCGCCAATTCCCCCATTTACCGCAAAATGGCCGCATTTCTCTTTTTCTTGGCGACAGCTGTCTTCGGAATGCTCGCGGAAAAGAAAAATGAAAGTGGGCCAACAACAAACCAAATCTGTCACTTTATTCCAAATAATTTACATTTGAACCGAATTTTTTGAAAAGCTCTTTTTTAAATTTTTTTGGGCGCCAAAACTCCATGCCTTGGATACTCCAAAACAACAATGAATAACATATACTTTCTTATGAAACTCTTTGACATAATATTTCGAGCATCATTCTTAATCGAAAATAATTCATATCTTTGGAAGTAAAGGATATTTCCCAGTTGGAAGATATATAGCGCGCAAACTGACAACAGAAAACTCCGCAATCGTCGGTATTAGATTGGCGAGGAACAGGCGGTTGCTCAAAGGAATACGAACTTGTTTCCAATTTGAAACCAAGTTTAGCACTGTGTTCATCACGTAACCACTGTTCAAGTGCTTGTAGCTTGTCCACATGAGAACCTCCAATAGAATCATAACATATGAAACGCTTCCCTTGAATGTCAATCACGGCCAATATCCAATGACAGTTCTTAATATTCAACGGAATGATTATCTTATCATAGTTGAAAACATCGATATTGCGCGTCCATCTCTTTACAGCAGCATAATCGTATTGGCCTCGAGATAAAAGTTTACAGTAAAAGAAACTAGAAAGGAAAAGACACCTGGGAATCTTGTTGTTGCTTTCCAACACTTCCTTTTCATTTCGTTGCTGCAGGAGTGACATATAAAAGTTGATTATTTCATCATTTAACCAATTTCCTGGAAGAAGAAGGCGAAGGTCATTTCTCATTATCCTCATTCCGTTTCGACAAACCAACAAACGATTCTTGGGCTCCTTTAATACACTTCTGCAATAAGTCAATGCCTTGGCTGATAATGTTGACAGCGGATTCTTTTCATCATCGGCATAACATAAGTTGAACCCTTTAGTCAAGTACTTGTTCAGCTCTCCTGGAGTCAAAGCGCCTTGTGAAGAGCTACGAAACGGATAATATTCCAATAAAGAAGAGAATAACTCATCGATATATTCGGCATCGTCTTCTTCTTCGTCACTTCCATTACTAGTCACATCTTCGTCATCGTCATCGGTGCTATCTGATAACTCAATAATATTATCAGTCCGTTGCGAACTTTTCTGTTTTTCCAAATTTTCCTGTGCCGGAACGGCTGCCTCTACTTCATTCAGAGACTCCAAACCTTTTCGTACCAGTTGTGCATAAAACAAGGCACGATTCTTATGGAGTGCACTCTTTGAACGTAACAAAAGTAAACTTTGTTCTGATCTCTTTTGGTACTGTTCCATTTTCTCAGATGCTTCCTCATGGAACACTGCTTTGTCCAGCAACTTGGACGTGGAAAGCAGCATCTTTTGTTCCAGTAAAGAAGAAGAGGAATCATCATAAACTGCCAACAATCCTGCTTTCTTGCTTTCCTGTTGTTTCAATTGCTGTATTTTCTGCTTCAGCATATTTATTTCCTTTTGAAGAGACAATTGTTCCTTTCTTCTCAACACTTCTAATCGAATGTTTGACTGACTGGCAGTTAATGAATCATTCACTTTGTTATTGTTCTCCTCTGAGTTCTCTGGTACCGTTTTGTGTTCTTCCACTCGTCGCTTTCTCTGTCTATCTGTATATGCCTTCAACTGCCTGTTTCTTCTCACCTTTTCAAGAAATGTGAGTCGTCGTGTGGTTGGTGGACGACTATTTTGAACTTGAGTATAATCCTCTTCACCGTAGTCACTTGTCGTATGTCTTCTTTTTTCAGCTTGAAACGACGCATCTATCGAAGGTAGCAAAGGTCGTTTCAAGTTTCGTTTGTTCTCAGGATTAGAGTCTTGGTTAGTTACAACATGCACAGAGTTGTTTGTTTCTAGTAGAGTATTTTCCGAGTCGTCGATACTTTGTCCTAGTTTTACGACTTGTTCCAAACCTCGCGACAAGGTTTGAAACCAATTCCCCAACATATTCCCATTTCTTTGCCTCTTTTCGTCGTCCTTCTTGTGTGAGTTGCTGTGATTGCTTCTTTCCATATGTTTCGCAGTATATTGAAAACATATTGTTCTTCTTTTCGGAAACCTGAGTCTTGTTTCTCAATGTGGTCGAGGTCTACGAAAACGTTGCTTCAGAAAAGAATAACCAAAGAAACTCTCGATGACTTTACCAACGAAGAACTTTATGAGTATATCAAAGAGCGTACCTTTCGAGTAAGTATTATTCTGCATAGAGTCAATCAAAAGATATACTAGTGTCTTTGACATTTTTATAGCCTGGACAACATCCTCTGCATTATGAAAAACTGAGACAATATTGTTATCGCGTGCGAACTCCTGAAGAATTCGATCGAGCTTACGAACTTATATTTGATTATCATAAGAAGCTTTTACCTGTACATGGCAAGGTAACCAGGCAACTTATCGAGTCGGAAATTCGGTTTGGTGAGCCCAAAAGAGCTGTAAAAGCTATAGAATTTTGGAGATTTGTAGGAGTGAAGCCAGGCATATATGGATTCAGTGTTTTACTGACTGCTTTATCAAAGCGAGGTGATGTAGAAAGTATGAAAAAGGTAAGATGTACGTTGCAAGGGTTATTGTTGCAACGATAACAATCGTATACATAGTTGTGGTATAGTTCGCTAGATGGCTGCGTCGAATTGAATACTCATATGTTGACGGAATACGTTCGAAGGTTTTCCAAAGTAAAAGCATACGATATGGTAGAACAAGTATTGAGCTTTGCAAAGTCGCGCAACATTCGGTTGAGAACTCCAGGCTTTCTGGTGTATGCAAGTAACTTGTTACAGGATGGAAAACCAGAAGAAGCTAGAAAAGTATTGAATCGAATGTCAGAATATAATTGTATGGAAAATGACTCTACGAGAGCTTTAAGACAAGAGATGGAAGCAAAGTAACTTAACTTGCAATAAAAGCCATCCAATTGCCATTCTTCAAAGAGATGGCGCAACATTATAAGAAAGAGTCTATTACGATAGAAAGGCTAGAGTTATTTTGTGGTTGGAAAGACTTTAATACTTATGGAAGCGCTCCTTTAGGAAGGAAAAGTCAAAACTTGTGTGGACAGTTATGGAAGGAAGAAAGTGTCGATGCTATCAAGGACTTGCAAGTCTATTCTTGTGAAGAACGACCAAGCTTTGAACAAATCAAGTCGTCTTCTAGATTCACACCAACAACGACTGGACAGCAGTTTGGTCCTTCTTGGTCTACTCACTGGTTCCTTGTGGAGTTGGAAATTCCACAAGCTATGAGTGGAAAGGAAGTACACCTTTTATGGGATTGTAACGCAGAGGCTCTTTTATATAACGAACAGGGTGTACCGCAACAAGGCTTTGTAGGAGGTAAAGGTATTTGCCGAAGAGTAGATTTTCCAGTTACAAAACAGGCAAAAGGAAACGAGCGTTTTACTTTCTTCATTGAAATGGCAGCGAATGGTTTATTTGGAGTTGGTCAAGATGGAGATATAGAACCTCCTGATCCGAATCGATACTTTCTATTAGAAAAAGTAGCCGTTGCTGTGTTTGACAGAGAAGCTTGGAACTTGTTGTGTGATGTTACTCTACTTGCAGATGCGGCTCGTTTACTCGCTCCTCCTTACAAGCAACAAGCTCTTCGTATTGCAAATGATATAGTGAATACTTTTGTGGTAGATGATCGTCGTACTTGGAATGCTTGTCGAGAGCTGGCAAAAGAGTTTTTCCAACAAAAGAATGGCGATGGGCAAACCAAAGTTATTGCTTGTGGTCATTGTCATATCGATACTGCTTGGTTGTGGCCTTATGAAGAAACGATTCGAAAATGTGCGCGAAGTTGGTCGACACAATTGAGAAATATGGAACAATATGACTGCTTTCATTTTGTTGCAAGTCAAGCACAACAAATGGAGTGGACAAAAGAGAAATATCCAGAATTGTGGAAACAAATCCTATCTTATGTACAACAAGGACGCTTTGTTCCAGTAGGAAGCACTTGGGTAGAAATGGATTGCAATTTGCCGAGTGGAGAATCCTTGGTAAGACAATTCTTATTGGGACATTCTTTCTTTCGAGACAACTTTGGGATGCATTCTTCCATATTTTGGCTTCCTGATACTTTTGGTTATTCTTCTCAGTAAGTTGTTCTATATCGAATATATAGAAGAAGTTGATATCGTGTGAAAGGTTGCCTCAAATCATGCGTTTATGTGACATAAGATATTTCATGACTCAGAAACTTTCTTGGAATCTGGTTGGTTTCGCTTCCTAAAATCCGTCTTGGTTGTTTATGATTTGGAGTTTAGTTTAATCGCTTTCCACATTCCACTTTTCTTTGGGAAGGTTTGGATGGTTCCACTGTATTGACACATTTTCCTCCAGCAGATACTTACAACTCACTCGGCAACTTGAAAGATGTTCTCTATTCTGTATCCAACAATAAGGATATTGGTTCTTGTAATGCTTCCTTGCTTTTGTTTGGTCATGGTGATGGAGGTGGCGGTCCTAGTCCAGCAATGATCGAATCCTTGTCGAGAATGAAAGACGTGGCTGGAATTCCTCGAGTTGAAATGAATAGTCCACAAGTATTCTTTGATATTGCTCAACAATATTGGCATCGTTATCCTCGTTGGAAAGGAGAATTGTATTTTGAGTTACATCGTGGAACCTATACATCTCAAGCCAAAGTCAAACGAGGGAATAGGAATTGTGAGTGGATGTTGAAATATACAGAAGCTTTATGTGCCATCGCCTATTTCGTACATGGAAAGCCTTACCCTCATGAGCACTTGCAACAACTGTGGAAACTGGTATTACTCAATCAATTCCATGATACTTTACCAGGAAGTAGTATCCGTCAAGTATATCAAGATGCAAGTAGACACCACGCCAAGGTGTGCAGAGAATTGGAAGATATAATGAAGGAAACATTCCAACTGTTTGTGGAAAAACATGCCACGACGAACCAACAAGGCGTCAAGTGCAGTTGGATATCGGAAGACTCTAGTACGAGTGCGGCTAGTCTCCATTCTTCTTATCAACTTGTGATATGCAATGATCCATTTCCAGATGAGCAGATATCCTATCAAACAACTTTTGATGGCAAATATATGTATTTGTTGAAGAAAGATGTTTCTTGGGAACCAAATACATTTTCTTGGAGTTTTGGAATACAAAGTGCTCAACCAGTCGTCCATGGCGGCGATGACTTGTCATGTGATAGTGTTTCCATCCAAAAGACGGTGGAAGACGTTTTGATCCTAGAAAACGCATATTTGTATTGTCAGTTTACCACAGGAGGTCATTTGACAAGTCTTCGTCGAAAAGGAATCCAACGAGACGCCATTCAATCCGGTGCTTTTGGAAATCGATTGGTGACTTATGATGACGTTCCTTTGTTTTGGGATGCCTGGGATGTGGAAGTTTATCATGAAGAAAAGTATTGGGAATGGCAGCCCGCCAAAAGTTACCAGGTAAGCATCTGCAGTAGGAACTATCTTTTTGTACAATAATAACCTCGATAATATGGGTAGATTTTAGAAGCTGGTCCGTGGAGAGTCGTCGTTGTATTTGAATACGAACATCATCGAAGCTATTTATGGCAATATGTGATGTTGGATATCTTATCCGATGTATTGGTATTCCGTCATCAATGTGATTGGCATGAAAGTAGAAAACTTTTAAGAGTAGAGTTTCCAACCAGTGTCTTGCACAGTATGAATGCTTCATTCGAAACGCAGTTTGGTTGGGTATCGAGACCAACCCATCGCAATACTTCTTGGGATATTGCAAAGTTTGAAGTTTGTGGTCATCGATTTGCAGACCTGTCGGATCCTAGCTTTGGAGTTGCACTACTCAACGATTGCAAATATGGTTATTCTGTAAAGGACAATGTCCTGAGAATGTCCCTGTTGCGAAGTCCCAAGAGTCCCGACGATCAATGCGATATGGGAAGACACGCGTCGTTCTCCTATGGTCTGTTTGTACATGAAGGTGCGTTTCCTCAAGCGTCCGTATGGGATCGAGCGCAATCCTTGCAACAAATACTTTTACCACCGTGGCAAGCAGTCGACTATCCATTTCATGATAGTTTGGCACCAGTTATGCACAAGTGGATATTTTCGGATTATTCGGAGACTTTTATACGAATTATTTCTCCCTATGGAAATGTTTTATGGAGTGCATTGAAGAAAGCACAAGGACAAGATGCGATATGTATTCGAGTTTATGAAAGCTTTGGTTGTCCATGCGACGCTCAATTGGTGGTTTCTCCTCTGCTCGCTATTCGAAATGCGGTAGAAACCAATCTTTTGGAAACCGATAGAAAGATAGTTGCACCCACTCGTAGTAGCCACCAAAAACCAAGAGAAAACGAGCAGTGGATACTTAACTTTTCCATCGGCGCATTTGAAATCAAGACGTTTCTTCTGTTTCAGTAAAATGAGTTTCTGGTTGGACAAGAAACCTTCGAGGCTGTATTTCTTTCCAGCAATAGTCTTGCACAGTGCTACATTGTTGTTGTTCTTCATTTTGTTGCCAACCAAGCAATTGATACAATCGCTGTATAATAATATCACAAGGACCAATCAACTCCAAGTCAAACCTTGTCATCATGATGAGCACCTATCATTATTCGTGGAAGAAGAATGCGTCCAACTTACCAATGATTGGAAGGACCTACCACTTCCATATTGACAAGTACTTGAGGAACTTGAGGTGAGATAGAAAGAGGTATTTTGGACACGGGAGCAACTTGTAGACTAGTTCCTATCACCAACAATAAATCTACTTTTTCTCTATCTGAATTAAAGCAATCAAAAAACTGAGAGTTTAAAGGTTCTCCAAAAAATACAATATCTGGTTTGATCACATTGGGAGCAACGACAGTAGAAGAGTTGGAAGATTGTTCTTCATCCCAACCAGGAGTCGCATCGGGATGTATTGGCAAGGGATGACAACAACTTTCTTCCTCACAACAACGCGAACAACGAGGAACTTGACCTTGCACAATATCTTCTTTTATATCCTCCAAAGTATACGCAGCACCACATCGCAAACAATGTGCAGTAGAAAACGAGCCATGACAATATACAACGCGATCGATACCTGCAGCACTTTCTAATCCATCGATATTTTGTGCATAATTGCGCAACAATTTCTGATGGCGTTCGAGGTCTTTGATAAAACGATGAGATAACGAAGGTTCGGTGGACTCTATCATTTCCCATCACACATAACCACATCGACGCGCGTTATTCTTTCTACGACCAAGCCACAAAGCACTTACTTGGAATAATTTCCTTTGCAAAAGAATAAAACATTTCCGGATTCTCTTTAAACATATCCAAATCGAATATCTCTTGAGGATCCAACAACGAGAATTTCTCTTGAATGCGGTCATAAATGCCACCTGCGGAACGAAAATCAGGAATACCACAACTCACACTAATACCTGCACCACTAATAACCATAATGTGGCTCGATTGTTCAATTTTTCGAGACAAATCTTCTATACACTTCAATTCTTCGTCTTTCATTCGATATGTCGGTGTTCTGTACAAGGAGTCTCTTATAAAGGCTGCCAACGTTTGTTCGTTTTTCAACTATTCAAAAGAGGAGAAGGAGGTAAGAACAAGCATAGGAGAGCTATTTCCACCACACTAACCTGTTCCAACTCTTCTAAACTAATCCATATGCCCATGTCCAACAAGGACTCTCTCAAGTCTTCTAAATGGTTGCTATGTTCTTCTATCAAAGTCTGGATAACTTGCTCCACACTACCATCTGTAGTTTCACTCGTATCTGTTTCTTCGCTATTCATCCCCAACCATTGTTGTTGCTCTTCGTGTTGCATGAAACTATCTACTTCAGCAACTTCCTGTTCTTCTTCCTTTTCTGGTGTTTTTACCGCCGCCACTGAAAAAGGGTCTCCCTCACTATCACTCTTATTATCGCAATCTGACCAACAACTATTCTCATCCACTGAAGTTTCTTCTTGTATATTATCTTCGGTTGGTTTCAAGCGTTTCCATGGGCGTTGGAATAGTTTGGTGGACATGAAAAGAGTAGTATTTCGAAAAGGACGGTGGATGGAATGTGACTTGTGCACCGATGACGGAAAACCACAAAATTCCTAGCAAGACTTTATTAAAACACTCCAAAGCTATCCAGTCAACTAGTTCTACTAGTTGGAATCCAAAAAAAGTTTTCCGCTCAGCTCTCCCTTTTCGTTGGCCACATCTGGATCCTAGCGAAGAACAACAAGTCGTGTGTTTATTGGAGGAAGCGTTTATTTCTTCTTCCTGTGGGGCCGATGTGAAAACAAGGAAGCATCATCCTCGTAGAACATACGATGGCTTGGTATTTGGGTTTAATCAAGTTACTCGGTTGGCAGAACGTGGACAGTTGGAAGCCGTGTTTGTGGTCCGAGATGGGCAACCGGATATTTTGACGCGACACTTTCCTTGGTTGTGTTTCTATCACGGTATTCTTTTGTTTCCTTTGCAAACGACTAGTATGGAAAGATTGCGCGACTCTTTTCAACTTCATTCCCTGTTGGCCATGGGATTGAAGAAGAAGCAACAATTACTACAACAACAACATACGAATAGTCATCAGTTACAATATTCTTTTACCGAATTGATAGACAGATTGAGAGCTCTGGCACCTTAATAATCGATCGAGTACAACTAGGAACAACCATGACGATAAAAATATTTGTTGGTCAATTACATATGTATAGGTAAATAGATATAGAAAACACACTACTACTCCATATTAATAAGGAGGATATCTTTTTTGACCCATTCTTGGATCCCAACCATAAGGAGGAGGAGGTGGAGGAGCTCCATACATACCTCCTACTCCACCAAATGGCATATTTCCTTGATTAGGAGGAGGTGGAGGATAATATGCACCGTTTGCATAAGGTGGAGGAGGTGGAGGATAACCACCAGCATTAGGATTTCCTCCTCCTCCTCCTCCTCCAGTTGGATAATAACCACTATTTGGATACATATGACTCGCATTATTCGGTGGTCCCGTATTGGGCTGAAAAGACTGAGGCTTTCCTTTCAATTCCGCTTCAAAATAATCATGTGCCTCACGTAATATGGAAAAACAACGTTCGGCTATCATTTTTTGTTCTACAGTGTATCCACTTTGTTGAAACTTGTCTGGATGTAATATCAATATCTAGAGAAAAAGGTAAGAAATAAAAATACACGACTTGTTGTTGGACATACCGCCTTCTTATACACAGCTTTCACTTTATCAGGATTGGATAAACTCTGAAAATCAACTGGCTTCCAACGAGCTCCACTCCAAAGCACAGTATGAAGCATACTCAATAATAAACGCAAATTCGTCTTTCTCGTTCCGTGAAGTGTCCACTGATTGATCTTGGCTTCCACTCGAGGCTCCAAACGTGCACGAATAGTTTCCTCAGACTCTGCTTCACTACCTAGATCCACATTCTCCTTGGCAGAAGAGGAAGAGGGGGGAGGAGGAGGAGTTGAGGATGACTGTGAAGGAATATTTGAAAAATCAGCTCCACTGGAAAATAAGAAATCGTCATCAAAAGGATTAGGTTTCTTCGTTTCATTCTTGTTCTCTTCTTGTGACTCAAAGTCCCCCAATAAATCTCCTTCCTCCATAGTTTCACCTGAAGGATGACTCTCTCCCAAGAGATCATCAAAACTGCGAGACCTCGATGCACCGTGAGATAAAATATCGTCGTCATCTGATGAAGAATCTTCCTCCAATTTTGTTTCTTCATACAATGACTCCTTCTTGACGCTGGGTGAATCCGCTTGAAAAGATGAACTTCGGGGCCTATTCGAAAGATTTTCTGTCTGAGGAGAATCAAAAAGTGTTTGTTCATTCTTTGAATGATTCTCTCCTGTATCCTTCCAGTCGCCACTTTCTACTTGTTCATTTCCCAAAAGATCGGCTTCCTTCTCTTCCTCCACACTCTTCCATGAAGTAGTGGACTTGGATGGTTCTCGCTTCATTTGACTTGCCTCATCCTCTGAAGAGGAAGAATCTTCCAACAAATTCTGATATCCACTAGCACTTGTAGTACCAGGAAATACCAAAGGAGGACTTGGTGGACGCCTCTGACCGGAGCTTGCTGGGACATGCTTATCAACACTAGGACGCTTCTCTGCACTATTCCAACTCGAGTTCTTGGAAGCACTTCGCTCTTCAGACACTCTCTTTGGTGTCATACTCGCCTCTCTCGTTTCTTCTACATCATCACTGGATACTTTCAACGAAGCTAACTTCTCCGTATTGGCGCCATCTGCAATTTGGTCAAAGACACGCGAGGCTTCTTGATAAAACTTTTGAGAAATTTCTAGAAACTCGGTAATGACGTGCTCTACCAATAGTCTTCTACGAGGAATTGCAGTTTCCAGGGTATCCTCTAAACCCCTCGTGATGGCATCCAACTCCTGTTTCTTATTATTCAACTTTTTCAACGTTTCCTGACTTGGGCTTTGCGCCTCCGACTCCAACCTTGCACGATAGCGTTCATAATCTGCAAGAATCTTCCTTCTTACTTCCAGACGCGATTGGACATCCTTCTCTCTCAATTTCTCTTCGTCCAATACCTTGAATATACAAGCACGGAACTTTTTCTGCAACTCATAAAGCACTCCGTCTAACAAAGTGACTTGGCCTCCCAATAAAAGAGTACTCACTGCCTCCAAGTTATCGTTTTTCTTGGTGTCACTACCAACACATAAACGTACTGCAGCCTCTAAAGAATGAGCAAAATTGGACTGGGAAGAACAACAATTCTGCAACGCATCAAGAGCACTTTGCGCATCTCGGCGAAGGCGGTCAAGTGCAGCACCCATCTGAGAATACTTTTCTAAAGCACTGTCCAATTCAGGGTTATTTGTTGTCTCTACTTTTCCCATCTAAAGCAATTTTTGAGTTTGGACGTTCAATACTGTTTTTCCCCTACCTTTTGCAGGATGGAATGTTTGGTTCTTTCGGCTGCTCTTTTTGCTTCCACCCCGAAATGACGAAGTGTTTCTGACCAACCACCAGAACTTTTTCCATGAGCAGGATGACCTTCGTCTGCTAAAGAAGGGTCATAAAAGTCTCCCATTGCGTCTTCGGGTTTTCTCTGTCCACCAGGAAAATGTACAAAACCAAGGCGCGACAAGCTCTCTCCCAACAACCCAAAACAAGAATTGCAGTTTGAGGTGGAAGAATTTGTTGTGCTCCTCACAGTTGCAGCGTCGTTATGTCTTTATCTCGCAAAGTTTTCCACAAAGTATACACCAGAATATATTATTCGGACAATAATATATGGAGAAAGTTCTCAACTAGTACTCCAAAAATTGTCGTAAATAGTAACAAACCTTCTCGGAGAGTTTCACTTACAGACAACTTACAGTCGCGTTGGTGGAGAGAGCCTTGTACTTTGGCCGATTTGTTTGCTCGGAATGGTAGTCATCCTGCATTAGAAAAGTCTTTGGTAAACTTGCGTCCATGGAACGCGAAACCCTTTGTATCCAAGCCTGTCGTCACGGACACCATGGTGGAGGACCATTTCCCCAAGAGAGTGCTGGAGAAAATAGTTGTGGGAAAGGACTGGAAGGTTCTTCTTAGGTCTTATCTAAAGTTGAGTAAACATAGGCTTTCTGCTCTGGTGGTGTTTACAGCTGTTGTGGGTTATTATATGGGCTGTGGAGGAGGAGGAGAAACACAAAGACTCGAACCTGGGTACCTTGCTATATTGACAATAGGTACAATGTTATGTGCAGCTAGTGCCAACGCTTGGAATCAATTGAAAGAAATAGACAGAGACGCGAAAATGCGAAGAACAATGCAGAGACCACTTCCAGCGGGTCTTCTTTCTAAGCGACATGCCGCCATATTTACTATGATCACAGGTATTGCGGGAGTTTGTACGTTGTTAGGGCTTGGAGATCACGGAATAGCTGCAACTTTGGGAGGATTGAATATTCTTCTGTATGCAAAAGTATATACTTGGTTGAAAGTTATTCATCCCATCAACACTTGGGTAGGAGCACTTGTAGGAGCAATACCTCCCATGATGGGTTGGTCTGCTGCTCGTGAAGGAAATATCGTAGAATCTGGCTCGCTTATATTAGCAACTTATTTATTTCTGTGGCAGATTCCTCACTTTCATTCATTGGCAGTGATGTGCTGTAAGGACTATAGTGCCGGAGGGTATAAAATGTTGGCGCAGTCAAACCCTAGAGCAAATGCTATCTGGTCGATCATTACCTGTGTGGGTTTATTATGTTTGGGACCACTTACAGTTCAAGCAAATATGACAAGTTCATGGTTTGGTTATGAATCTGCTGCATTAGGTTTATGGATGCTGCATAGTTGCAAGGATTTGCTCAAGGACCCTGGAAATCCACAGGCAGCCCGTCCGTTGTTCAAAGTCACCATCCTATATCTACCAGTATTATTAGGATTGATGTGTTTCCATCGTTTGGAAAGACAGCCTAGTTTGTCAAGTGTTTCTGATTCAATCCAAAGAAAACAAGACAAACCCCGGGAAACAACAAAGAACTTGAAAGTATCCAGAAGAAGAGTCATCCATCATCCTGCTACTTATTATTGTGCAAGTTTTCCGTTTTTCCCACCTGCGATGTTACCTCCTGCCATAGTTTTTGAAGAGGAGGAAGAAGAACAGCTCAACGCATCATGATGTATAGTTGATATATATATATATATATATCTATTTATGCAAATATATCTCTCTTCCATTGGATAACAAAAGATAATTTCATGAAACCAACTAAAATATATTATGCAACTATTTACTGGATGGCTCAACGTAGACTTCAAAAGGATCTTGTTCATCCTCTTCTTGTGAGGCATCATCGTTCGTCGCAACTCCTTCTTTAGGAGGAGGTTTTGGTTTTCTTTTCACTTGTACTGTACACGGAATGTCCTTTAAATGTTCTTTGATCCGCTCCTATTCTATCATATATCACTCGACACTCAAGGCATCTTCTCCTACTTACCACCAACGACTCCAAACGAACAGCGTACTTTCCTTGTCCCTTTCGAAAGCGTATAGTAAAACGAACACGTCTTCCCGAACTCAAAAAACCTTTGGCTTTATCTACTTTAACTTGAAAATCATGGTGATCGATAGCAGGGGAAATTCTTATTTCCTTCACCTCCATCTACACACAAACTTTAGAGACAAACACAATGGTACACACAACGCTTGCCCTTACCTTTCTTCTTTGTTCTGCTGCTTGTTTTCGTTCCATCTTCTCGCGCAATCTATTGGCTCGCATCACTTGTTTGAGGTCCACCAGTTTCCACACGGGAGGATTGGCTTTCGCGGCTACTTCCATCAAGTCTTGTTGCACACTTATAGCATATTGATAAGCTTGTTCTCCCTAAACAACCAACTGTATTCAACCAAAACAGATCTTCACCAACGTCGTCTTACGCTCATCACGCCAACTCTTTCTCCGCTTTCATTGACCAACAGTACTTGCGTCACTTTTCTCACCAACTCGTTGGTTCTTGTTGAAATATTGGACGCAAACGCTCTTTGCAACAAGCGGTGTCCCGGTGTGCTGCTTTCCTTGAAGAAAGAAAGGTAACGTGTCTGGTACGAGTATGCACTTGCTACTACAAGTTGAGACTGCAGTGAAAACTGGTTCTTTGCCGGTTTTCTCATCCTTGTGAAACCAGCTCTATCTAATATCCGACCAACAACTCCTAGTCGGATCCTAGCACCCATCATCATTTCCAACCATCCATACCATCCCCTTGTTGTTCGTGTGCTCCCAATCATTTTGCACACAGACTTAACACTTGTCATCCATCCCAGCTAAACTATTATTCGTCACCATTGCGCAAGTCGTACCATCTATTACCCTGCTTAGATAATGCCAATTGCCTAGTAGAAATCTTTCCAAATGGGAAATCTCCTCCACAAAGTTTGACCTTGAAAATGGCGCCAAATAACTGTCCCTTTTTTTTGTGGTGCTTTCCAGCGGCATTCCATCGTTTGGTGGTCGCCTGGATTTGTAGAGAGCGTGACGATTGGTGATCCAACTGCACACTTGGCAAGAGCTTATATGTCACCATAATAAATACTTCAACCCCACAGTTTCAATATCATGGGAAACAGTGTTTCAAGTATATGGGATGTCCATCCCAGTAGACCACTAGGCGAGTATTTTTATGAAGATGGTAGAAGGAGCAGTGTACAGTACTGGAACAACAGAATACGTACACCAGCAAACCAAGTAGAAACACGTCGTACAACTACTAGGCCTGATACAAATAGGCGTTCTGTACATACACGAAACGGCTCCAGAACAAGAACTGTCACCACAACACGACCAACGACAGGAGGAGAAAGCACACGTAGTAGACGTACAAGTTCTTCCGAAAACACAACGACGACTAGGAGAACAACAACAAGCAGTAACAATTCTACTAGGGGGCAGTCAACAACTTCTGCTGGTGGTCGTTCAAACCGTCATAGTGCTTCAGAAAATTCAAACCCAAACAGATTGTCGAGTAGCTATGTGCAGAGGAATACGTATTTGGGAGGTCAAAGTGTGCATCAACTGATAGAAAGAAAGATGCTGGCGCCATGGGAAAGTGGACAGGACGAGCCTAGAGATTCTAGTCGAGAAGAATGTCCAATATGTTTTGCCTTTTATACATTTCTCAACTACACTGCTTGCTGCAACAAGCCTGTATGTACAAGTTGTTTCGTCGCCATGCACAAAATGAGAAGACGTGGAGCCACTTCTGTATGTCCTTTCTGCAACGCAGAACCGATGGAAATTGTGTTTTATGGTGAGAGCACGCCACAGAAACTGATGGAGGAAGCTTTGCGAGAGTCGGTGGGGAGGCAAGTGAACCAGTTGAACGTCGAAATTTCGCTGATTTTAAAGTCATGGGAGGAACAGCCAAATGTAGTAGATATGTTGAAGAATAGTGGCGAAACACTGTATGCAAATAAGGACGATATATTCTCTATACTTCCAAACCAGATTTCCTTGTCTGAAGGAAAAAGTATTTCGTTGTACAATTTGTACGTCAATTCTGAAAGTTTCCTTTCCAGCCTTTCCAGGGAAGAAATCACGAGGACCGATTTGGCCTATTTAGAGGCAGTCTTTGGTTCGTTGCATGATATTTGTTTCCGTATTCTTGCAGATATTGCGATGTACTCCAAATTGGAGTCGCAGTTACTAGGGTCGGCCTCTTCTTCTTTTGGTGTCGTTGTAGGTGGGAAGCATTCGAATCATCTTTCTTGTGTGAATAGTTGTGTCTCCAATGACCGGAGACAGTGGATCCAAAATGAGTCGGAGGAAGACCTTATAGTCTTTGATGGGGCAGGAGATGACAATGAAAACGCTGGTGGATGAGAAGAGTCTTGTGTTGGTCGGTGTGGAGAAATGAATACACGTTAAATATTGTTTATATGTTTGTTTTCTGCATGCTCGACGCTTCCTATATAGCGTATAGACAAGGACACTTTATGAAAGCTTTGTTGTAATAAATAGTAGTTGGCAGTTTGTATGCACAAGTTTTCCATAATTTTTCAGCAATCATCGTCGTTTTTTTCTCAACCTGAGCAGAAATCATGAGTAGATAAGGAATATGAAAATGTTGCAACAACTTGTAACGGCAACGAGGATAACCACAACGTCAGTTATTTGACTAGCTGATACAAGTTCACATCTCGGGGTCTTGGCTGCTTCTTGAATGAGAGCGTTGCATTGGTTGTCCTGAAAGAGAAAGCTCGACAATATCCCAACGCTCATGTCTCGGGAGAAATCGGGAATGGGACGTTGCTAAAGGTTGGAGAAACCAAGGAGCAATGTAGAAATCCAGTCAAGTTCTGTAGTGCTATTTTTCATGATGGTTCGATATTGCGTTTGTTGATGGCTCCATATACATAGATAGGACAGAGAACGAGAAACTGTCCTCGCTGGCTTCAAAACTTTATCTCGAAAAATGCAATGCGTCTCGGACAACAGTAGTACGTTCGCGCGTTCAATATTAACAACGCAATTTGTTGGATTCAAAGGCTCCAAGCTTACAATTGGGTCCAAATAGAGCAATACTCCAAGGCGACAAAAATTTAAAGACGTGTCCTTTGAAACCTCGTTTTGTGGATGAAATTTCTTGGCAGATGCATTGCCATTGCAGAAAAGAAGGGATCATCCCATTCGGTCCTCTGCCAAGGAAATCCAAGAACGGGACATTCCCTCCGTGGGAATGGAAAATTTACGTGTTGTTTCTCATGAAATTCCCGCCAAGTCGAGGACGATTGAAAAAGGTTTTGGTATGCCTCTCTCTATGTCTATGGGTTGCTTTATTCGTCAGCTTCAACAAAGATGGCAGTACCCTTTTTACAAATATAGTCAAGCAACAACTTGTGTCAACTCCCAAAGACTTTGTGGAGGAGGAAGTATCCTTTCGGCTAGGCAACTGTCCATCCCTCAGAAAGTGGCCCAAGTCTCCCTATATTGTTCTAGTAAAAGAGGCCAAATGGTACGAAGAAGTATACAAAGAGGAATTTAGCAAGGTATCTGAGTTTATGAATATAGCGGACAACGTGTTGGAAGAATCTTGCTTTCTTCGATACAGCAGGAGATATGGGTCTTCCATGGGTGTTCTTTGGCCTCGAAAGACGTATCATTTTCCCAATGTATTTCACAACGATACTATTCGATGGGAAGATAAAAAAGATATGGTATTCTGGAGAGGTAGCGCTACAGGCCCTATACTCGATGAACAACAAGTACCAGGAAAGACCAATCGAAGAAAGATTGTAGAATTGGCACAGTCATACAACCGTTCAGATATTGATGTCGCATTCAGTTCTTTGGGCAAATTCCAGGATCAGTTTTCGCATTTGAAAAGGCCATCTACTCCATGCACAAAGATATTTGAGTTCAAATATGTCTTAAATATTGAGGGCCATGACTACAGCAGTAGTTTTCCCCATGCCTTGTATTCGTGGTCATGTCCCTTTCATCCTTACCCCTTTTCCGTAGAAAGCGTGTTCTTCAGAGACTTGAAGCCATGGATCCATTTCGTTCCTTTGCATTTGAACGGTTCTGATCTACTAGAAAAACTCGAATATTGTCGAGCGAATGAAAATATTTGCAAACAAATTGGTGAAAATGGAAGGCAAATGATGCAAAGGTTCATGAACGAAACGGTATTTCATGAAATAAATAGGAGAGTTTTGAAACGACTGTCGCACATTCTGGATGCAAATCGTACAGCAAACGGCTAGTGAGATTAGAAAAGAAAGAAAGAGAGAGCGCGCCTTTGTGGATACTTGAAACTTGGTGATAAAGATAAAGACAAATTCCACCCGTTCATTTCCACTCTTTGGAATTCAGCTGATCCAATCCGAGGGACAGTCCATTGGACGGATTATGATCGTGACCTTATCTGCTTTCAACTTGCTTTGTGAATTGGATATGATGGATCGCTGGGAGAGCACAACAGCAATGGGCAATAGTTTCCAAGATGAGGTTGAGACAAGTAAAGAAAGAAAACAACGCAAGGTGGAAAACTTGGATGGTCCTTTTGAACAGACAGAGCTAGAAGACGCTAATGAAGACAAAGCCTATCAGTTATCCAGAGATAAAGGGGCACTAGAAAGTCTAGGACCCCCACCAAAAGTTCGTTTATATGGAATCCAGTCTACCCCCAAGGCTACTTTGATAGTATTGACCGCAGTAGCTACACTCAGTGCTTTTTTGTTGGGCTTAGACCTGACTACTATCAATGGAGCTCAGTTATATTTGGACCCCTACATGCGCTTAAACACTGCAGAAAAATCCCTTGTTCCTTCAGGAATTGCTCTAGGTGCTATGTTTGGTGGTGCCGTGTAAGTGAATATCTTGGTCGTTCTAAATGTACTCTTCTCATGAAACCTGCATAGAGCCTTACCATTCAATATCTATTTGGGAAGGAAACCAACCATTCTAGTATCCTCATTCCTATACTTCAGTGGTGCTTTAATTCAATCTCTTTCTTATAATTTCCCTGCACTGATGTGTGGACGACTCATCGTTGGATTGGGAGCAGGATGTGGCAATGCAACTGTTCCGATGTACATTGCAGAATGTTCTCCAAAGCGTCAAAGAGGACTTTTGGTTGCCATTTTTCAGTTATCTCTATTTCTTGGTCAATGTTTGGGATATATTTTAGCTGCAGCATTTGCCTCGACCTCGATCAATTGGCGTTTGATGTTAGGTTCTGGTATAGTACCTGCAATATTACAGTTTCTTCTTGTGATAACTCTGCCTGAAAGCCCTCGATGGAATCTCATGAAAGGTCGAACCAAAGCATCCTTTCACTCTTGGTATCGCATCCAAGGCTTCGAGGAGGATTCTCGCTATGAATTCTTCAAAATGATGCAAGATGTGGAAGAGGAATTGCGCTTTGCACAAAATAAGAATCTGGTCAGTGAATTTATCCGACGAGCTCCCATTCGAAGAATTTGTGTTGTTGGTTGTGCTATGATGTTCATTCAACAATTTTCAGGAACCAATGCGATTGGCTATTACATAGGAACTGTCTTTGAAAGCATTGGACTATCCAAAACCAATGCCATTTATGTCAGTCTCGTGGCAGGAGTTGCCAATGCAGTATTCTGTATTCCTGGTTTATATTGGATCGATCGAGTTGGCCGAAGAAAGCTCAATCTTTGTACTCTTCCCGGTTTAGCTCTGTCCTTGTTGATGACTGGATTAGGTTTTCTTAGTAGCAATCATCACACCAATCTCATCATCACGATTATTGGAGTGGTGTTTTATTATCTTTTTTATGCCAATGGAGTGGGATTGACGCCTTGGGTAGTTGCTACCGAAGTTGGTCCTCTCTATCTTCGCAATTCCTACATGTGTTTGTTAACCTTTTGTAGTTATTTGGGGAACTTTGGCATTACTTATACTTTCAATTATTTGGTGCAAGGTATCGGTACCAGTGGGACATTTGGTCTATATGCAGGCTTTGCGTTGGCAGACTTTGTGTTTATTCTTCTCTTTATACCAGAAACCAAACAGAAGAGTTTGGAAGAGTTGAAAATGTTGTTTGAGAAGCCGACTCGCATACGTGTGGCTCACGATGTTGCAGATACATGGCACGACTTTTGCAAGACGATGAACCGCGTGCTGCGACGAAGATAAATGATTCACCAAGTTGTCTGTGATATCGTAGTATGATCCACTTCTACTTGTCTATACAACAATGCCTCACCGAGGGAATGTTTTCCCCAACACAACATCAAAGCAAATATTGCCTAGATTTTGTAGTAAGAATTGTTAACTCTCCATATCGATACTTACCGTCGTTCCATTTCCCAACCACCACAATGCCAACCACCATGCGCCTATCGCTTTCCAACACCCTCCTCCCAAGACCATTGCCATATAGACACTCGTAAATACGACTCCCAACAAATTATCACAAAAAGTTAAATATGCCCACGGATCGCTCTTTATATACTGCCATCCATCACCTATCGATTGACTTGATAAAGCAACCACGCAACAAAACAAATAATAGATGAACAGTCCCAACATTGCTGCCTGGAACAACCCAAAGAGCCACTTTGTTCGAGTAGCAACCATTCGATCACTTCCAGGGTTATTATTGACGGTGGCACAACGCACAATAAATGCTTCTTGGACACTAGGCGCTTGTACCAGCTGATAAATGCCATAACCAAGAACCGCAGGGTTTCCCACCAACATAGCAAGCACCACCCAAAAGAAAGCAGACCAGGAAGAAGGCTTCCTACCGGCAATAGGATACAAATCACTAGCTTCTCTCACACAAATAAACGTTAGATTGAAAGCAAAACCAACGGTAAAGTCACTAAAGGCAGCAAGTGCCCAGGGATTGGCTCCAATTTTCACAAAACCTTCCTTCAGTGATTCGTTCATCACTGCTCTGACCAAATTAGGAATAAAGAATAGAATACAGCCGCTGAATAGGAGAATAATGAGCCACTTGATGGATAACATTGGTAGGATGCAGCCTAAGGATATCGACCAAAAGGGTATAGGAATGCAGCAACCACAAAATCTCGCAAGGTGCGGTGAAGTGAGAGGGGACCTCCACGAGAAACGACGCAATATTGCAAGAAAAATGGGTTTTTGGTATATTCGCAAAAAAAACATATTCTTTACCAACAACAACAACAACAACTGTCACAAAGAAAGATACAAATGATGAAACTTACAACGTTAAGCTAGCGACACCTTGTTGCAAGTCGAGTCACTTTTCCCCAGTCTCTTGTTGACTATCCCCTTCCTTCTTTTGGTGCAAAGTATTCAAAACGCGGTCCATATACTCCAAGTCTTCTTTTAGTTGCCTTATTTTGCCAAGCGTCCTTTGAAAGTCACTGCAGGTTTCCTCATACAACTGGCTCAGTTCCCTCACACACTCCTCCACTTTTGCGGTATTGGAAGACAACTTGTCCGTTCTAAACAAAAGAATAGAATAATTGGAAAGAGAATCTGCACATTGATATATATCACTTACATTCTTTTCTGTTGTTCTCTTATATCAGCAACTTTATCCTTGTCCACCAAAGAAAACAATCGCGACATTACTGCGCATCGTTCTTGGCCCCCAAACAATTACGTAAACACACTTTTCCATACTTCCTCGACGATCTCTTGGATCTCATCTTCGTTGAAAAGGTTACTTTCTTCTTCCTCATCAACTTGCTCACTCTTTGGAATCACCAAATAATGTTCCGCAGTGTCGGATAGAGGAATAGTTTCCAACGATTGCAACGAAATTATATATTCATCCAGACACTCTTTCAAAGTGTCCATCGCTCCCCTGTCTAGTAAAGAACCAACCAGATGTTTTCTCTTATCTATAAACCTCTCTTGCGACAATGAAAAGTCGGCGATATTCCATTCGACTGTATCTGGTAGCTTTTCTAGCATATCACTCAACAGCTCCGTAGATACATGCGGCACTCGTATATGGACCCCAACTCTAGCAATATGAGATCGAATCATGTCGGAAGAAATGGAAGGAGAATTCATTGCCAGTGGATGGAAAATACGGTGAAATAGTTGGGAAATGGCGGAAAAAAAATCAACGCTTGGAAATGCAAGTCAACCATGTAACGATGAAAAAAAAATGCTCGACTTACTTGTTACATTGCTGAATACTTGTTTGTAAGATTTCCAGCCACCACTGTTCGTACATATTCTCGGATGTGATTGCATCCTCTTCAGGAGTGTAGAGACTTCCAACGGGATGCCAATGATATTCCATCGGGTTCGAACATGGGTCTTCATCATCACCAAAGGTAACCCAACAAAAATAAAGAATCCCATCTCGAACAGAAAGTAACATTGGATGTTGCTCGTCCGCTGTACAATGCACAAAGACCACGTCTCGTATACTACCAACATCTTCCTTGGCATGCCCACGATGACGAGGTGGACGAGATAAAGGAGGAGGAGGAGGAAAGGAGACCTTGTAGGAATGATACAATTCAAAACCGGTCATATTCTCGGGTACAGAAAATAAGCTCTGAAGATGTACATGAACACAATGAGGTTCCGATATAAATGGAAAGGTTCGTTTGTCATACATTGGTGTGAGGATAAATAAACGAACATAGCTTTCTATTTCACATCCAACCACAAGTAACTCACTACGGGAATTCCTAGGAAACGCATCTAGACAAAAAGGTCGAAAACTCATTAGAAAATGGGCAAAAGACATGACTGGATGATGAAGTTGGCGTTCGTCGAATGTATGAATATGGAAACGAGTTAAAATGTAAAACTCAAAGGGATTCAAGTGGGAACGATGTATGGAAATAAACCGATCGACGACACCATCATCCAAGGAATGCAGGGCCCATACTTGTTCCATGGTATCTTTTAGAATGTCTAACAAATACATCTTTCCCGAACCACTCAAAATGACTGCTGCAAAGGGACGACAGCAAAAATGAATAAAAAGGAGTTGGGTTTTTTCCGAGGACGCTAAGCCTTTTACTCGGAGACGTTTGGAGGTTGATACTGGATCCAATAGTTTGCCGTAATAGATAGATCCATTCATACAGAGAGCTGCAAACCAAGGATCATAAAGACCACTGATTGAAATGTCCCTTAGGCTACTTCCAAAAGAAAAACTAAACTGTTTCTCTATTGTAACAGAAGAAGGTTCATGAAAAACTTTGAAAACGAGGATTTCATCGTCTATCCAGATAACGACGACTACAGTGCTAGGATCCACGACAAAGTGCTTCAAACCAAAACCAAGCTTTGGGCAACTTCCGATAGGAAAACAACGGGAGAACATAGTGCCCAGTAAGAAACTGTCGTCAAAAACGTCATAAATAGGAAAGAAATGGCTGCTTTTAGAAACGATAAAATAAAGAAAGGCCTTTTCATGCTCCTGAAAACAAAAACATACAACGGTGTAGTCTTCAAACTGAAAGCTACAAAGACATCTACCACTAGAAATTAGAGATGACACGCGTGAACCACCAGAAGACTCCGCCTTCTTTGAACCGACAACTCGATAATCTTCTTTCAAACAGGACGTGGCCAACGGAAGTGGCACAAAAAACACTGACTTCTGTTCAGAAGTAAGCAAAAGATCTCGATACTGAACTTTCACGGATATGTCCAGATGTTCATAAAAACGAGCGCTGACAACTTTGGACATAGGTGCACAAAGATTCTATGTACAACAATAAATAAATAGCAAACCAACTCAAAAACACAAGCTGATTTCAAAGCCGCAATGTTTCTACAGCCTGCCTCAAAATTACACACCGCGAAATTTTAGGGGAATTAAACAAAATTTTAAAGGGGAATTGAACGAATACAAACATTTAATAACTATTAGTTTCTGATTTCAATCAGTGCCGTCGAGAAAAACAGGAATAATCAAGGACCAAATTTACCACTGCAGGATTTAAACAAACAGAAAATTTATTCAGTTAACTGAGTTAGTTAGTGAGGCTATTACTGGGTATTTCGTTATTAAATGTGCATTTTATTTTAGAACAAGTTTCTTCAACTCAATCGTCTCGTTATTTTTTTAGCATCAACTTTCAAGTTACGTATATTAAAAAAAATGTAATCTGAGTGTCCGAGTAATTATTTTTATTTTGTTCATTAATTGAAAAAAAGATTTCTAATATTGCAGGTTCTATTTTACATCAGCATATCTGTTCTTTTTCAATGGAATTTTATATGTAAATGTATTTAATTTGTTTTGCATTTTTGGATTATTTTCGGCACTGAAAATAATGTTAACATTGTTATGTGGTCTTGTCTGAGCTGAGACGATTGAAACTAAATGTGGAATCTATTTTGCTTGAATGCTCTCACAAAGATGTAATGCTTATCTGTATTGAGTTTGAGCAGTTCTATGATCGAAGGATGGCTACGAAAAGAATGAGTTGGCAGCTGTATAGCAACGTTTTTGTGTGTGTGCAGTATGGGTGTTATTAAATAAATCTTGTTTGAACCACCTCCATAACAACGTATGACAGTACTCTTAATTCATGCAGTTTCCTGAGTCTATACTGATTGTCAATATAAATGTTCAAAGATTACTGATGCTACATACTAAAATTATTTATGATAACTCAAAGTATTCGAAAAGTTCATCATACGTGCCATAGTGACTACAGAAACAGAGCATCTTTTCAAGTAACTCTACCTTGTTGTGAGGCAATGAAGAATGCCTCCTACTCCCAGCCATTCTTCGCTGGTGTCATGGAAGACGATCTACACTATATGCTATAAAAGTTTTCTGAAGAGTACAATTTTCTAGTTTCCTATTGTTTCTAGAATTACTAGAGTAAAAAGAATGAACACTCAAGGATGCGTGTTTCTAGCCTTTTGAAACTCCGGGTCTTCACAAAATTTTAATCTTCTGGTTTACCGGCAAGTGCGCACCACGAGAATACCCTGCGCAGGAACTCTCCCTCGCTTTTGTCGCATGGTCAATTCAACTTGCTCGCACCCACAGGCCTAGTAACAGATTTTTGTCGTGGTGGCATCATTCGTTTGAGGTGCACGCGGTCTGTACCTATTTGTTTCGCAGGTTTCTACTCGTCTCCCTTTTTCCATTTTCGTCATTATTCTCTACCGAAACACAAGTATTGGAATAACTCAAACTGTTTTTTACGAAAGTTGTTCGTTTTACCAGTCGAAACTCTCCTATGTCTGCTATGGACTCGGAACAGTTTCCCAACTCTTTTCAACTTTCCAACAACAACAACAACAACGGTTATAGGGAATATTCCGTTGCAGACTCTGTACCCGGATATTTTCCATCAGCAGCATCAAACCACGCGGGAGCTTCGTATCTTGTGACCAGCGTGAAACCAAATATTGTTCAAGGCACAAACCATTATTCCAGTTGGATACCTGCCAGTTATTCCAACAGGTTGCCATCAACAACCAGTCAACCAACCTGGGAACTTGGAAAAATCGAGTATTCACAAGGTTCCTCTCTCTTTATGAACTTGGACCAACACTACCCTACGAATGCGGGTGCTTGGACGATGAACAACACTACCAGCGAGCAACGAGATAGTTTGAGCTATCCTTTGGACCCCAACTATTCCTATTATTCCACTATTGCTGGTTCTCAAAGTAATAATAATTATCCACAGACCAACAACAACAACAACATGTGGAATAGATATTCTAGTCCTTATATGGATTCTAGTCAGAAAGAGTCTTTGATATGGAAACTTGAACGAGAAAATCAGAATATGCGAAAAGAGTTGGAGGAATATCGCAAGGAAATAGATAGACTACGTTCTTTAATGAATCAAGGCGAGTCCTCACGTCCTCCACCATCTACGTCGGATTCTGCTAGTCGTTGTCAGTCGAGATACTGGACTCCAGAAGAGCATCAAAGATTTTTAGAAGCTATTCAAATATATGGCCACAAAGATGTCAAGTCGATAGCGACATATGTGGGTACAAGAAGTCGCACTCAAGTTCGTACGCACGCTCAAAAATACTTCCAGCGCATTTCTCGAAATTGTGATTCCTCTCGCATCGGTAAACGATGTATGAGTGAACCTAATCTGTACGGCATAGAAAGTCAAACAACTTGCTCCCGTTTCGAAGAAACGAGTGGTGGTGAAGAGAGTAGTTCCCAAGATGAGTTGAATAAGCAAACTCCTTCGGGCATTGATTTACTATCCGCAGTAGCTTCTACTACATGTAAAGTTCCGCATGACTAATGATACTTTCATTATTTTCTCTTGTGTATTTGTGTAAAGTAACCATGTTTTGCACGAGGAAGAATATGATGCGATGGTTTGGCAGTTATTCTCGTCACTTGAAAAGCATTCTTAGCGTTATATTTTGGAGGAGGAGGAGGGGTGACTTGTTCTTGTGGAACCAAAGGAATAAACAAGTTGAGTCGAGAAGCGAATTCTTCATCTCTTTTCTGTTGTTCTATCTGAGCTTTCTTCCAGTCTCTAAATCTCTTTCTCACCAGTTGTGACGAGCCATAGTCGTCTTCATAGGTTCTCTTTTTCCAATCGGACAATTCTTGAATGTGTTCGTTTTCCGTCTTTGCCACTGCAATTTGTTGTTGTTCCTTTTCCAACGCTTCAAAGGCATCCGTTGTCTTTTGGGTGGTTGCGGATGGATCCCAAAGCCATCTATCTCCTTCTCCAGGACCTTCTTCTTTTCTCTTTCCTCCAGCTACAACCACATAATCTCTATTCGCAGGGTCTGTTTGTATTTCAATGTAATTATCGCACAAGTGACACTTGAACCGAAAGTTCCATATCGAAGTGCTAAAATAGTTGCCGACTTTTTTCTTCTCTGCATTGTACCGAACACCTTTTCCGATGTGGTTATTACATCCAAGGCACCAAATATTAAAAGGCATTTCGAAACGAATGACGAGCACTCCCTCCGTTTTCAGTTTCCGTGCTCTTTCTCTTAGAGGGTGTTGTCCTTGAAACATGTTGATACTTTTCTTCCCTCCTTTGGATAAGTAGTCAAAGTAAGCTGGAGGGTAATACTTTTGAATAGCTTTTCTATCTGCCATGCCTTTCGCTTCTTCTGTGCTGTTTGTCCAATCGCAAAAATATAACAATTTGCTCTCGTGGCTTCCACTTGGTACCAACTAATTTGCACCGACGACAACTTGTGTGGATAAAGAAGGAATATCTGCAGTCGTAGCAATCTAATTATTTTTTATGCGATTCTCAAAAGCTTTCACGGTGTTCTTTAATAACATAGCAATAGTCATAGGCCCTACTCCTCCAGGCACAGGAGTAATAAAGCCTACACGAGGATAAGCTTCTTCCCATCGAACATCACCGACCAACCGATAACCTCGACTAGAATTTGCATCCTGAACTGCATTAATACCAACGTCAATAACCACACTGTTCGGTTTCAACCAGTTTCCAGATACCCATTCCGGTTTCCCTATGGCAGCAACCAAAATGTCTGCTTTCGAAACCTCCGTGGGAAGATTTTCAGTATAGGAATGACAAATTTGAACAGTTGCGTTTCTTCTCAATAACAACATGGCCGTTGGTATTCCTACAATGTTGCTTCTGCCTAGTACAACTGCATGTTTCCCTTGAATAGGTATGTTGTAACGATCGAGAAGTTCCAAACAACCCTAAATAATAGATACACATAGATATAGATAATAGATGTATACAATACTTTCTTACCTGTGGAGTGCAAGGAATAAACCCAGGTTCACGTTTCAAAGTACATAAACGACCGACATTTTCTGCATGAAAACCATCGACGTCTTTCGACACATCTATACGCTGCAATACTTTCTCCGTCGATATGTGTCCTGGTAAGGGTAACTGCACCAAAATACCATGTACTCGTGGATCCTCATTGAGTTTATCGATAACCTATGCTTATGAGAGTTCACCAACGTTTATATCACAAGTAAGCTTACCTCCAATAAACTCGTTTCCGTTACTGATTCCGGTAAATGATGCGTAAACGACTCCAATCCAACTTCTTTCGCAAAACGGCCTTTGTTACGGACGTAGGTTTGCGAATCCTTTCTATTCCCAACTAACACTACTGCCAAGCCTGGACGCATAGCATAATATTGATACAAGGCATTCACCTTTTCCTCTAGTTCCTTTCTTATTTGTTTTGCAATCGCCTTTCCATCCAATATTTTTCCTTGATTCGTTTCTATGCTACAACTTGGCACTGAACGAAAACAACTTGTATTGGATAAAGAGGTGCGAAGTGGTGATATCCAACGCGTGAAACGTTTCGTTTGTGGTAATATCCGTGGAGAAAAGCTTTGAAAGCCACTAGGCATCGTCGGCTTCTTTTTCCTTGCATCCGTCATCATCATCATGCCACGGAGAGAGAAAGGAAGAGAGGATGAAAATGAGAGCGCGGCAGCAGGAAGATGAGCACAACTTTTAGGCGTTCGTTGGAGGAATGATTTCGTATATTTGTTGCAATAAACGCTGGTTCTTCCACTTCATTGCCAATTCTGCAGCTTCTTTTCCATATCCTGCTTTCGCCAAAGCAAGAGCACGTTCATAGGGATCCTAAGGGAACAATTGAATGAGGAATTCCGGAATATCTTTTCCACATTACTTTGATTAGTTTAATAAACTGATTGGCTTCAGATATGCGGCCATAACGAAGACATATTTCTACAAACGGCATCCATCCAGTTTGTGGAGGATTTCGTTCGGAGCCAAATATCAACATTCCTTCAAAGTCACCAATATTTGCCATGCCTTGTAAACAGTTGTATATAAAACGACGTTCAGGAACCTAAGAGTGCCCAGTCATATTCATATGTAAGTGGTATGACGAATCTCTTACCTTGAACTGATTCTTTACTCTATACAAGCAATTTCTTCGCTCCGAGGGAGACAAATGTATGCTGTGTTCTGCCAAGGAAACGATAAAGCGAGAAATACTCGATACATTGAGGATATTTTCTTCCAACTTCCAGCTTTGTTCCAATTCTTTTGCAAGTTCCCACATTTTGCTTTCATTTTTGAGAGACCAACCTAACCAGGGAATCTTTTTGGCAGTTCGATTCATTTGTAGTGATAACCACTCGATTGTTTTCTTTGGCTGTCCAGTTCTTTGCAAAGATAAATGAGCTTGTGGCAACATCTATATACAACAACAACAATAATAATAAACATTGCGTGCTTCAACTAGAGACGCATACGTACGGAACAAATTGGGCTCCATCCAAAAGATTGCATAAATGAATTCCACTCTTCTAAAATACCGAAGCGACGTAAAAATGCTGCATAAAGACGTATGGATTTTTGTAACTTGTCACTATTGGAACGAAACAATTCGAACATTTCAGCCGAAGAATGACGTTGCCTTAGCCGAATAAAGACACCCTGTAAAAGCTCAGGGTCTCCATCTTCATCCGCAGCTTTCAAAGCATCTAATTCTCGGTTCTGCATCAACAACAAAGGCACCTTGACAAAAGACATTTAGGATATAAAATATAAAGTGAACAAAACAAATACCTTTTTATACATTCTTTGTTCTTTCTGAGTCAACCAAATAGCCAAGTTGGGGATATCCAGTTTCCAGGCAGTCAATGCAATATCCGTAAAAGGAGGTGCCGCTAGCTGATATTCCTCCACAAAATATTCCAAACGTTGCACAATTTTATCCATAACACTGCGCTCCAATGACTCGCGGTCTTGGTTGGGATCCTTTGAAAGGCATTGCATTAGTTCTTGTTTCGCCCAACGAATCAGCGGAATCGAAGGATCTAAACATGCAATAAAATAAGAAACTATTACTCAAGATTTCATTCCTACCTATTCCTAAATAAACTGCAATACTCAGCGCTTTTTCATGATAACCATATCGAGAAATGCGATCTATCAACTTTTCTCCGCTTATCTCTTTTGACTGCAGTACCGTCATTGGAATACCGCAATAACTTCGAACGCAATTCAACAAACGCAAAGTTCTACAAACGACCGGCAGTTGATCGGCTAACTGAGTAACTTTAGAATGATAATGATAGGATCCTTGGTAAGAAATACAAAAGGAAGCCAACTTGAGCATCGTCTTTTGTCTTGCGATATTCCATTCTTCTAGCACCATGTGATCTAGAATGGTTTCCGCAATTTCCAGCAAACCGGCAGGTTTTGAAAAAAGTGAATGAATAAGTTGATAAAATTGGATACGTTTCTCATCCGACTGCCTTGTTGGTCCACCAAAAGTTTCAAAACAACTATACAGTAGAGTGATGTCTTCTGTGTTGCCAAAACTTTGAAGATAATATAAAGGCTTCGATACTCCATGAAGTAAATAAACTTGTTCCTGTTCTATACACCTTAGTCCATCCGATTCGGGATATAGAAGACAGGAATCACTCGACAAATAAACACAATTTCCCTGAATATCTACTAGCAATAAAAGCGTTTGGGATACACAATACCAAGCTAGTGCCTCGGTCCCGCACCAATAAATTTGTAAGTCACCGCTACTGATGAAATGTAGTTCTTCTATTCCGATGCTCTGAAGAAATGATGAGCTCGGTAACCAATTGGACAATACAACTCTGCTCATATCAGCTGAAAAAATCCAAAGAGAGTTTTTCACCGACTCTAACGCTGCAATCCAACGTCCATCGGGAGAAACTGAAAGGAGTTTAAAATAACCTTTCTCCACTTGATACAGCAGCAAATGATCATATAAATTGGATAAGATGACTGCTCCATCTTCATAACTGATCAATATTTGAATATCGTGATTGGATGATGTACTAGTAGTATTCACAGAGGAAGCCAACATTTGATAACATGCAATGGAAACATTTGCTTTTGTCCGGCTATCGTCCACAGAATAACGTTGTATTTGAAATTTTCCTCGCAATACGTCTTGAATCAGATAAATATTTTTCTTCGTCGTCTCTACAATACAGCAGTCTCCGTTTGGAACGATAGCACTATGAACAAGAGAGCCACCTTCCAACTCAAGGGTATCTGAAATACTACCTATAAAATAGATGATCGGACTATCTTGCAATACTCTCATCAAAGTTCCATCTTCAAATATCAACAAAACAGATTCGTCCTGCAGAAAACCTATTCACTCAAGTAAAAACCGAAACAAAGCAATTCGCGCAAAAAGTACGCTTACCTGCCGTTCGAAGACTTTTTGTAGCGGCAAACGGCTGCTTAGCACCCACAATCCTTTCTGCTTGAAGAGTGTTTATCGATAACAACTTGCCAGAACAGGTAAATAGATAGATGTTTCGACTCAAGTGGAAACTTTGTTCATCTACACTTCCCCAACCATGACCAGGAATAAAACACTAATAACAGAATAAACCCAAGAAGATATAAGTTTCCAAGTTTTTGCACAAGGAACAACTGCAATAAAACCTACAATAGGACCAGCACTAGGCGCTGCACAAAAGATACACTCTTCCAACTTTAGTACATCCTTCCAGTCTGGACTCGCTGCTAAAATCCTCTTACAATAAGGTTCTGTTCCTACAACTATCCATTCAAAGTCTAGTTCCTCTGTTTTATCAGCCGGAGAGAAGCTATTCTGCGGATAGGATGCTGTTGTCGCCAACAAATGGTTTTGCGCCATTTCTGTCAACACACAAAAAAAAATAAATTTAAAAAGGCGTCGACATATTTATTCCAATTGCAAGTCCTTCAAGGCCAACTCTATGTGAGAAATACGATGATCGTGCAACATTTGTCGTGAAGGTTCTATTCTATTCCAATAGTCTCCTTGGTCACTTTCCACAGCAAAGTATTTGTTACCTTCCCTTTGAATGTGCCATATATTTCCAGCAAGCTTCAGAGGGTGCATCTCTTTGGTACTCGATTCCCAGTGCGACCAATAAGAACGACTCCAATCGGACATTTTCTGATGCAGATGCGCTATTTCTTTCATGTTGTTGCTATTGTGAAACTTACTTTTAAGTGTGTTCTTGCCATATTCTATTACTTGTTGTGAACCTTTGCGTAGTCCCTTTCGTAAATAATTGGAAATTTGTTGAGATATTTGTTGCGTCGTGTCTTGTCCCAGATAGTTTGCTGCAGCACCAAAGAGCTTCGAATGTAACTCAGAATCATGAAAATATACTTGTTGCCAGTCCAAATTCTTCAACTCTACAACCAAAAGGTTCAAAGATTCCAAGTTGAATCGAGGAATCAAGTCCGTATCTAAGATAACTGTAGTTACGCCAAATTCTTTGGTAAGAGGAACAAATGAAGGACAAACACAAGGAGGAGGTCCATAACTGTAACAAGTTACTGGAATTTCGAGCGTCTTTCTCAGCAGTAATGATAGCAAAGTAGCCACAGCTCCACCCAAACTATGGCCAACGAATACAACACCGTATTCTGGATACTCTGCCATCTGCTCCAAGATGGTATGCAAAACTTGATTTTGTAACCAATATACAGAAGCTACCATTCCCTTTGGTGCATAACCGTCCAAAAATTCTGTCGTCTCTACATTAACGTCGGTAAGAACATCTTGGAAGCTCTTCGTTCCACAAATAGACAATACAATGTTTCTCGTCAAATGATCTACTGCTAAATAATAAGCTGGTTGTTCTTGTCTGGATACAAGTTGAAACTGAACAATGTCACTTTCCATCAGTGGCGTTTTGGAGCAAATATCGGTAACACTTTCCGAGTAAGCCCCATGCGCAAGCATGCAATAGTGTCTCAAGTTGATAAGGACAAAAGGATCCCTTAAAATATTTGCACGCGGAATCTTTCGACCTTCTCTTTCCTTATCCGCCTTCTCCATCAAATACTGCAACCCAACGAATAACTCTGCCAACGAAATTGTCTACAAAAAAATTCAGGCAAGCTCATGTAAGAAGATAGGACAACCTACGCCTCCTTCCTCATCTCTGCTTGAGCGGTCCCACGTTCGTTTCAGCAGTACCAAGAAGCTTTGAAAGGTATTAATGTTTTGCATCAAACTCACTGCAGAAACGAAATACTGTCCAAAATATGCAAATAAATAAACAAACCACTAAGAAAAGTGGTCGACTACAAGTGACAACCTGTGCGCAAAATGACCACGAAACCACATTTCCATTTTGGTTTCTTCTTCAAGTGCGGTCCGCAGCCTTCCTAATGTCAACTGCATCAACGAAACAAGAAAACGAAGAGCCACAAGAAGAACAGAAAAACGAGCAAGAAGATGAGAAAACAACTTTGGAAGAAGACTATTCTGTTCCGTTCAAACCTCTAGTAACCTTGGACGAAGTGCAAGTGACGACGGGAGAAGAAGACGAAGAGGTGTTGTACAAGAAGTAAGTTGAGGACCTTGGTTCACTTAATGACCGCTAATGCTTTTCAAGTCGAGCCAAACTGTTTCGATTTGATAAACAAGGTTCACAGTGGAAGGAGAGGGGTACTGGAGACATAAAGATATTGCAACACAAGGAAACCAAGAAAATTCGTTTGCTTATGCGGAGAGAAAAAACTTTGAAAATTTGCCTGAATCATTATGTCAATCCTAGTATTCAGCTGGAAGAAAATGTCGGAAGTGATAGGTCTTGGGTATGGAACGCCATAGATTATGCTGATGAGGTGGCCGACGAGTGTGTCCTGGCAATTCGTTTTCCAAACTCGGAGCAAGCAAAAAAGTTTAAAGAAGCATATGATAACGCTAGAACGAGTATGCAGAAGTTAGCCAAGGCATCAAAAGACTCACCACAGAAGGAGGAAGATAAGGAGCAAGTTAGTAAGGAATAAATTTGAATATTCGTCTTTTATCGCAACTATTGGTCTCAAAACAAGTTTGAAAAGGTCCCATTACATAATTTGGCAACTTCTTCATACAAGTTCAAGTCTAATACCATCAATAAGGCTCTTCAAAGCAAGAGGCACGTACCAAAGTTATTCCCAGCAACAAAAGTTTGAATTTCCGTTGCAGTTCCGTTTGGAGAAACAAACAATAAACATAACACTCCGATACCTTCTCCAACAGTACAACGAGAACCGAATATCTGTAACTGTTGCTGGTCACTGGTTTGCACTACCAGTGTGCCTTCTCTTTGACTAACAACCTTTCAACAAATATTGGTCAACGTATGTGAAATTCATTGATAACATTACCTTTCCAGCAACAAAAACCTTCTTTCCCACGTATTGTTTTAAAGAAGAACCGTTCACAAACGGAGCTTTCTCACTCGGCAAAGCAGACATTGCGCTCATTTTTCAAGTCGCAATTTTTCTTTTTTTTGGCGCCACAAGCTCCGATGGCGCGTTGCATCGAGTGAAAATAGAAAGGATCGGAGAAATTCTACTAAATAGTAAGAGTTTGAAATCTTTCAAATCACTTAAGCTCTCGTATTTTACAAGAGAACAGCTGTGAGAAAGTGTATTCCAGATGGTGGAATCACCTGGTCCTAGGTTAGCAAGTCAGTCTGAGTTGCACCACGCCTCAAGTTGGATCGAAAAAGGTGTCTCACAAAGCTTACAAAGCAAGTCTGTATGGAAGGAAGCTTCGCAGTATTCCTTCTCGAAAGAGTATCCTGACTTGGTATTGAAAAAGGTTACTCCCCTTCCTTCTGCACTAGTAGAACAGTATGCGTATGTGGAGTCTAAATGTTTTATGGGTATCTTTCCCGAAATAGAAAGAGCTTGGTTTACTGTCGATAACAAGTTATTCTTGTGGAACTACAACCACGAGTCTGATTTTGTAGCTTATGATGTTTCCGACCAAGTTATTGTTTCGGTTTGTTTAGCAAGTCCGCGTCCTGGTGTCTTTACGGAGCGTTTTCGTTACGTGCTCATCGTTGCCAACACAGTAGAGATACTTTTATTTGGAGTAAACGTGGTCAGTACGGTACCAACTAGAAGTTTTGATATTTTACTGGTTCCAACAAAGTTTCGAGTATCCACCGACTATGTCAGTATGTTACGGATGTGCAGTACTCCGGAAGGTCGAGTTTTTCTTTGTGGAAGCGACGGTTGTCTTTATGAATTCGTATACGGAAGCTCATCAGGCTCGTCATTTCCGTGGTTTGCAAGATCTAATTACTGTCAAAAAGTCAATCATTCCTTCAGCCTTGCTCAGTATCTTCTTCCTGATATTTTCAAAAGATTTATGGGAGAAGATCCCTTGATCGATTGTTGCTTTGATCGATTCCATTCTTATTTGTTTACTCTTTCAGAAAAGGGAACGGTAACTTTGTATCACCTTTCTGGTGGATTTCATCTATCTCGTTGTTCATATGTAAATGTAGTGGATGATATTGGTCGTCTTGGAGGAATGGAAGTTAGGAATCGTTCCAGGTCTTTTTTAAATATTTATTGCTCCTGCGAAAGCAAGTCCACTTTGTCATCCACGTCATCTGTTGAAGTCGTTGTATTTTCTTCGTTGGGGGAAAGAATCTATTATTCAGTTGTTTCATCTGTTCTTGGCAGTTTTGTTTTGAAAGCTCAGAAATATCGACCTTTTCCTTCATTGGAAACGTCTCTTCCTCTTATCCACGTTACGTTATGGAGCAAAGGTTTCGTTCTTATGGCGGATGCGCGCGATGTAATGCATGATTCTATCATAGCTATCCAGCCTTCTGTTGGGAAGTTGTCTCTGTCGAGTGAATCAGAAACTCAAGTTGCACAATCTGAAATTGCAGAGTCAGTAACCCAAATTTCGTTGCACGACTTTGTGTCTCAACTAGATTCGAGTCTGCAACTATTCCAATCCAGTCTGTCGCAAATCAAGGCTTGGGACTTTGCAGAGAAAACGTTTTATTCATCTTCAGATCATCATTATTATTATGTTTCACCTGAATGGGAAGAAGAAAAGAATTTATTTCTTTGTCTAACTAATACTGCGTTGTTAGAGGTAGAACGTCAGCAGCCATTCGATCATTTATGCCGCATCTTGGAAA
The DNA here is from genome assembly GCA_026122205.1 of Galdieria yellowstonensis. NCBI lineage: Eukaryota > Rhodophyta > Bangiophyceae > Galdieriales > Galdieriaceae > Galdieria > Galdieria yellowstonensis. The sequence goes on from JANCYU010000056.1 coordinate 90,206, forward strand.
ACGAACCAAACAACCTCAACTCCTTTATTAGTCGATATGGTTTGGATGAATTGTGTGCATTCTGTGTTTCTATTGCCTCGACATCTTTACAAGAAGAGAGTCAGTTATTCCACAAAGTAAACCCTAAAGTGGTGGAAGAAGCTGTTAGAGTATTCTTTTCCTTTGGAGGTACTCCACAATGGTTGGAACCTGTTTCCTCGCGGCCGGCTTCGAATGGCTCAGTAAGAAAGTTTGACGTGGGAAGACCTGCAAAGAGTGTTTCTAGTGCATTCAAGTTTTCTTATGCACACAACGGCATAGTACTCAAGTTGTCGAGGGATGTCTGCAGGATTTGGAACAGTCATTTTGTGAAGAAAGAAAATGATGAATTTATAACTTTATGTTGGACTCCCCAGCAAATGAGAGCTGTAAAGATTCGAGTACAGGCAACAGCGCTATTTATTCAAAAGTACATCATTCCGGGTTATGATTCGTCCTTTACTTGGTTATCTAATGGAAATAATAGAGGAGAGGTTAATAGCGAGAATCGTTCCATACAAGATCGCCTTTATCGCGATTTGTTTCAACGAAAGAAAATGGAGGAAGCAAAGAAAGCAGAATATCATTCTCTGCTTTCTCTTTATCACTTAGCTTGTCGTATATCTGAAGCCTTATCATTGCTTTCTATACTGTATGAAAACCAATTCCATCGTCTGGTTTCATCTTTGACCGAACCTTATCGTGCCTCCTTGCAACGAATCACATTTGGAGATTTTTGTGTATCAGATGCCGGTAGAAGACTGGCATCGTCATTTATTACGACGTTGTTTCAGTATTACGGACAAGAGGAAGAAGAAGGTCTATTGGAATCCTTGACTCAACTTTTATCCTCTCAGTGTCCATCTTTCTTTGGCAAAGAGGAACGTTGTTTGCAAAGTGGCATGGATTTGTTGTCGCGTGCTCGATCTCAATTGCAGCATTCTGAGGACAGGCATCAAGTTTATCAATTGACAGAGCGTGCAATCGAAGAATTTAGAAAAGTCATTCCTGTGATTGAAGATTGGAAAGAAATTTGTTCCAAGATAGAGTCTTTAGGTGCAATATCTCTTCTATTTGGCTTTTTACTGGAAGCAATTGCTATCATACGTTTTCAGCAGCAAAGTGAAAAACTGGAAGAATGCTATGAAATACTTTTGTCCTTGATTCAGCGCTATCTATTAATGGACACATCTGCTATGCACACCGAAGGAGAAGAAACGCGCGAAGAGCCGTGGAAAGATGCTATTATCCAAAGAATGAGGCAGCTGAAAGACGAATCTTTTCACAAGCGTTTATGCTCCTATTTATTGACGATGGGCGAACGTGGAACATCCTTTTTATCTCGTCTTTCCTCTCCATTTGTAGAATCCTATCTTCTGGAACAACATCGCTATGATGTCCTTTGGAAGTATTATGGACACGAGGGACGTTATAAAGAAGCAGCTGCAGTTTTAGTGAAGCTTGCAAAAGAGTCAGATTCCTTCAGTCTAGACGAGCGAATTTCATGGTTGGGCCAAGCCTTGCAACTTGCGAATCTGCAGTTGGCGAAGAGTGGAGGTGCTTCCGCGGATGAGCGCATCTTAGTGAAAGAAATTCAAGATTGTTTGGATGTTGCCAAGATACAGGTCAGATGTAAGGAAGAATTGGCTCGAAGACATCCATCCTATGCAGATATTGAAGAGCCCACATTATCATATATCTCATCGATAGATAGGAAACTGATGGATCTTAGCACCATGTATAATCACATCGCTCGACCGTTGGAACTTTGGGAAACGGAGTTGGACATTCTTCGTTGTGCCGAATATGAAGATATTGGATTGGTTCAGCATTTGTGGATATGTTTGATTGATGATTGTCTATTTCCATCGAAAGATGCAGAGTCGACTTGTTTGCCTAAACCAGAAAATTGGAAATTACTGCAAGGTTTATTCGTTCGTCTAGGAAAAGACTTTTCATCGTCCATGAATGTATTTCCCTTGAATTTTCTAGTTTTACTCTTAGAGCAGCGACGTTTTGAGTATTTATTGCAGTTGAGAAATATGGAAAACAAAAATATCTTTTTCGACGTGCAAATATACCGTTGGTTTTTATCGATAGGTCATTCTAGGGACATGATTCTATCCAGTTATTGCAAATGTTTGGAGGAAGGACCATCGTTTGTAGCTCCCATCAGGACAGGAGGTTCTCGTATAGAAGTTACTAGTTGGTCCGACGACCGTGCACAGTTTCATTTGATTCAAGTAGTAAAAAATATATTGGAAGAACAGATATCTGTGGAGAGTGGCAGTAGAATTTCTTTGTTCGTTTCTGATCAAACTGCTGGGTTACGGGAAGATAGTTTACAGCGAGCTGTTTCACTATGTTGCAATCGTTTACGCGTGATTCATGTGGAGGGTAAAGAGGCGCTTTTGAATACGTTTTCTTCTTGGAGAGAATGAGATGACTTTGCCATGAACAGGGAAGACATTCGACTTAGATTTAGGTTGTAAGACGAGTAGATACGTGGACTGTGGAAACGTTCATTGTTTTCTATTGCGGCAAGAAAGAATAAAAATGGCATTGGTGGAAAAATTTCGGGTGGAAAAGAAAGAAAAGAGCGAGCGATTGATTTTTTTTTCGTTTTCGCGGCATGTCGTTGTCGTTGTTTGCTTCCTGGTGAGAGCAATAGGGAGCACGTTTCGGCTCCAAAGTATTTCGCGCCTTTTCTTCAGAGGGAACAAAACTACATGTTATTTCTGTTTTTTCAAATATTGTTGTTGTAATTTATTTCGAACCAGCTTGGTATGGAGAAAACCTCAAACCAAGTGACCTCTTTGGAGGAATTCCAGAAGAAAGTTGCCAAAATGAAAGCTGAATTCTTTTTGCCGCCGCTTCGAGCACACAAGTATACCCTTTTGGATGTAATAGGGGAGGGAGCTTATGGGATTGTGTGTTCAGCTATCGATAACACTACTGGGGAAAAAGTCGCAGTCAAAAGAATTATGAAGGTTTTTGATGAAATTCCTGAAGCTGTGAGAATCTTGAGAGAGCTCAAGTTTCTTCGTTTCTTACGGGAACATGAAAATATTATCAAAATCAAGGACGTACTTCTTCCTGGAGACCGGTAAGAAAGAAAACGCTTTTGGTTTAGGATGATGGACTGTTCTAGGGACAACTTTAACGACGTTTTTGTAGTATTTGAACTTATGCCTACTGACCTTAATAGAGTGCTACGTTCCAAAATTGAATTATCGAGCGAACATATCCGCTGGTTGATGTATCAGTTGTTGAGAGGTATCCATTATCTCCATACCGCTCGTGTTTTTCATAGAGACTTGAAACCCAACAATATATTGATCAATGCGGAATGTGACTTGCGTATTTGTGACTTTGGTATGTCTTCTTTTTTTGCCGTTTCCTTGTTCTGTTTGGTCATGCGGTACATAATTAGGTTTGGCACGGGCAGCATTTGATACACAACCTGATATGGTATACTGGACAGATTATGTAGCGACTCGGTGGTATCGGGCACCAGAACTGATCATGTCCTATTACACACATTATTCTACAGCCATAGATATGTGGAGTGCTGGTTGTATATTTGCTGAAATGCTCAATCATGGAAGACCGCTGTTTCCAGGAATGAATGGGTAGGAAGAATAATGTTTTGTTTCATGCAGCTGCATTAACATATAGAAATAGTTTCCATCAGTTAGACCTCATTACGAAGATATTAGGAACTCCTTCACCAGAAGATTTGCAACATGTAAGGAACCCCAAGACGAAGCAGTATTTGCAGTCTCTTCCTAGAAGAGCACGAAAACCTTTTTCGGAAATATTCGTGGGGGCGGATCCCCGTGCTTTGGCGTTACTGGAACGTTTACTTCAGTTTGATCCCACGAAGAGACCTTGTGCGAAAGAAGCGTTGCAAGATATTTATTTCCGTGATTTGTATGAGGCCGACTGTGAACTTGTTGCAAAGCCTTTGCCTCGGAACGAGTTTGCATTTGAAGCGAAGAAGCTTTCCAAGGATGAAATAAGGATGTTGTTTTTAAAGGAGATACTTGAGTATCATCCGGATATCAAGAACGAGCTTCAAGGCTGTGAGCTTCACTATGAACTTCCTTCGCAAGCGGAAGCTTTTAGACAGGCAGTCAAATCCAAGTTGGGAGGTAATCGGTTGAGAAACTATGAGTCGATGCCGAAAGAGAAGTTGTCGCATCACGTATCGCGTGCTTACAATGACATATTAGTGGAAAGTAAGTCTGGAAGGGAAGATTTGCAAAGCAGTCCTCAAGTGCCGGAGCCTATGGCAACTGTCGATGCCGAATTGGTGGGTGGTAGCAGTAGTGGTGGAATAGGAAGTGAAGTACGAAATGTGATGAACCGAGTAAAAGGCGAAGGAAGAGGAGATGGCTGCAACAATTACTATTAGTTGGCTTTTGTCTGTCTCTGTTTGTGTGTGTTTTGTGGTTTCCGTTGCAGCTTTGATGATGTGCCCAAGTGTACAGAACGAAACAGAGAGAGAGAGAAATATTTCCAAAGAGAGCAAATAACAAATCATTTTTCATCGATGGCATCTTTGTTTTTTCCCCAAACCAGTGACCACAACTTGTCATATATATATATATATATATATATATATATATATGCACATTTGTATTTGCTTGTGGCAAGATTGTTGTTGTGGGGTGGTGATAGGATGGATCACATAGCAACTTGTCCATGTTACTTGGTTTATTTTTCATTCCGCTTTTTTGCTGGTATATTCTTCACTTGCGAATAGATGGCAACTCCAATGATGGCAATGGCTGTTCCAATCTTATTGAGCAGCGTTACCTCATTTTTAAACACCAAAACAGACGACACAATCACCGCAACACGTTTCATCGTATTGCCCACGGAATGTGTTACTGGATTATTGACTCGTTGCAACACCACATAAGAAAATTGGTTGTACAGGAAATGCAGAAATCCAGCAAAAGCAATGAGAACGAGCAAAGAAGGCACCGTATAGGCAGCATTCGGGTTGTTGGCAATGGACGATAACGTTGGTTTCCATCGACCAGCTTCCAATAACAACGTAACAGGAAGCATGGTTAGAAAACTTAGTATGGAAATGTATGCAAACAAGTTGAGGTCGTCGAATTGCACGCCTTTCATAAATTTTTTGGATAGCACGTTTCTCGACTGAAATGCAACGTTGCTTGCCATAGCAGTTAAGAAGCCGGTCCAATTGAAGGATACTTCGGAGATGGAAGCTAATGTGACACCTCCTACAACAGGAATCAAAGAAAGGTATACCCAAATAGTATACATCGTTCCTGGAACAAAGAGTTTGGATAATGCAACCTAGATGCATTGGCACATTTCATGGAATCGACAGATAGAAAAACACCAATTACCGAAAAGAAAGGTTCGGCTGCTTTAATAGTATGCGTAAAGGAAACTGCTACCTGTCGAAGACTAATATTGGTAAGTACGTTGCCAACCAAATGAGATAACGCAAGCGGATATATTTTCTTTAAATCTTCCATGGACGCTCTTTGAAAGCGATGCAGTTTTGTTGTCCATAGCACCAATGCTACTAGGGAACCTATTCAGAGAAAAGGAATGAGTATTCAGCGTCGCATTTCACACAATGACCAACCCATCAAAAATTGTACCAAAGTAACCGTGGCAAATAGAGGAAACACTTTTAATATGCGCTTGTTGTAAATATTAAACAATATGTTGGCTGCATACCAACAACCGATGTAAAAAGTTAACGCGAGTGTCTTTTGTACTGACTTGACGACAGACTTTTGAGGAACGGATGTGGGAGGCGATCCTAGATGAGAACGATTAGCCATTTGGAATCCACAAGGAGGTATTGCAACCAACCGGAAGAAGACGACTCTGCTCCATCTCTCACAGTCATACGAGTTGACCAAGTGGATGGGTGAGGAAACTTGAGTTGATGTGCTTTTTCATTGCTCAAGTTGGGCAAAGGCTGAAAACTATGTGGAATGGAAAACTGCCTTGTGCGGGATGAAATATATTTGGAGTAGGAGGCGCCTTTTGGACGATCGCTGAGTTTCCAACAGGCGGTTGTAAATGCCATCCTCGACATCGCCGACGAATGAAACGTTTTCACATTGGGATTTGCAATGTCCAGCTCTATCGTATACATACAGTTGCATAGGTGTTTACAAGTATGATAGATATGATATATATATATATATATATTTGTGTATGTGTGTGTGTGTATATAGTTGGTGTATCAAGCAATATCCAAGGTTACCATCATCGACAAGGACAGCTGTCCTTTCTTCTTAATCATCAGATATGTCGCTCATTCCATCCAAAGAGCATTTGTGTCGTTTTCTTGTTGGGGTAGTGGAATGAAAAACGGTTGTCCTTGATGAAAAAGTGTCAACTTCCGGTTCTCCCTGAAGACATTGAATCTCAAATTCTGGAATTATTAGAGTATGTAAAGGATGTTGCTGTTGCTAGAATGGTTTGTAAGCGATGGAAGAGACTCGTGGATGAAAATTCCCAATTGTGGAGACGACTTCAAGGCTTTACACTACCAAAACGACTACCAAGTGAAGCGGAAAAGTGGTAGGTTTGGTGCACCAACCTTGTTTGTTTTTTGTGTATGGTTGATATTGGAAAGGTATAGAAAGGCAGCGGAATGTGGGAATCGAGAGGCAATGGTGCTTCTTGCCTTGCTCTATTATTATGGATATCAGAGTCAGGATGCCACAGTTTTGTCTTTGACGTTTCTTCGAAATAGTGTCGCTTGTTAGTGCAACGAGCACTAGTGTCGTTGTTGAGGTATTTATAAATAAATAAATTTGTCTTTGGTGGAAGAAAGAAGAATGAGACTGGTTGGTTGGGTGCTGTGGGTTCTATTCTATAGTTGTTTGTTTCATAGCGTCGACTCCAAAGTCATATCAGAGTTTTTAGATACCTTGACAGGTACTTGGAAACTGCAATGGACGTTGAGTGACACCCGTGAACAACTTTTGTGGAACTCTTACAGTTGTTGTTCTCACTGTGTTCGTCACTTGTATTGGACGCCAAGTCTCGGTGAAGAGCTCACTCTTCAGGGTTCATACTTGGAGTTTGATCAAGAAAGAGTGGTAAACAACTCCATATCCCTTGTACTTGTAGGTTTTGCACAAAATGATACTGTGAAGATATCTCTTCAAGATAGTCGATATTCAGACGATAACCACTTGGTTTCCTTTCATATTACCAAGGATGATGAAAGAAAAGTGTTTTATATGATGGTAAGTAGGAAGATAAGCAGAAAATGGAGAGATGAAATATTCAACCGTCGTAGCAACAATCGACCCATCCATTGGACAATACAAGTATTTCCATGTGTTTTGGTACCTTGTTGGAGCGTGACTTGTTGTTTGTGAGTTGTGGTGGATCTCCGTGGTTGACGATGTTTGGAGAAAGAGTGGCGGAGCAAGAGGAGAAAGATGAAGGACTCTTCAAGTTTCTTCCCTCTGTCATGATTGTCGTTGTTTTTATTGTCGTACGGAAATTGCAGTCTTTCTTATTGTCCAAGAGAGCCACTCTAGTTCCTACAAGTTGGGGAGGTTCTCGATAAAACGTCATCATTTATTTACCGAAAATAGATAAAACACAGCAAATTTAGTAACTTTCTTCGACAACCGTACAGCAAAGGAAACGCAATATCTTTCTACGACTAGGTGGTTCTTGTTTGGTGCTATTGTTTTCTTGATGAGCTTTGGTGGTCGTTGTTTCTTGTTCGATGGGACCTAGAGAAAGATGGATTGAGTGCAAGTGTGTGTGTGTTTTGTATTTCCAAAGTTTACCTTTGTCTTTCCATAACAAGGCCTCTTCTTTTCTTTTTCTCTCTTCTTCTTCTTCTTGTTGTTGTTGTTTCTTCTTTCTTTCTTGTTCTTGTTTCATTTTCTTCCAAGTTCCGTTGCGAACCATATCTGCATGTTGTGCTAAAAAGTTGGCAGCTTCTCTTTCTTTCAAAAGCATTGGATCCATTCTCTCTTCCTCGGTATTGCCATCGTTGTTGTCCTGTGAACAAGAAGAAATCTTGGACTTGAGACTGCCATCCATCACTTTATGATGCGTGTCGATGATTTCTTGACGTGCTTCGTTTTCTTTATCTTCCATCCATTTTTGGTATTCCATTTGTTGTAATAGTCGTTGACGCGAACTAGAGGAGTGGTTGCTGTGGTCGGAGGATGGAAAAGCACCGGTAGCGCTCATTGGACAAAAACAACAACCACCAGCACCACCACCACGCAACGGTTCGTTGCTACAAATTTGAAAAAAAAAATGCCAAGCGCAATTTCGCGGCAAAAGGAAAGAAAAAGGGGCGCACGCAACTTGATGAACCCTCATGTATACCAGGAAGGAGGGAGGAGGGTGTATTCTCTTTTTCTTTTTCATCGAAACAATTGGATATGTGTGTGTGTGTGTTTGTGTGGATAAATAGAAAAAAAGGCACATACAACAACTACGCTTGTTTTGGATGTTTGGCATTCCCTGCAATCTCCCTTTTTGCTTCTTTGTATATGGATGGGACAAGATAGCATTCGTCTTGTGACAGGTGATGTGGTTATCCACTCGACTGTTTTCTAGGCAGCTTTGTACGAATAGTTGCAAGGATGAAGATATTTTAAAATTACTCAACAAACCGTTAAAGGTGTTGTATTCGAAAATACACCCTGACCGCTTTGCAAACCACCCAGAAATAGCTACCAAGAACCAACAAACATTGCAGAGTTTAAACGCGTTCGTGGATATGCTTACTCATATCAAGGAACAACAGCATTGGACAACCAACAAAAGACCTTGTTTAGAAACCTCCCATTTGGAGTTTTATATCCCTTGTACTATACATTCGGAAGACCAAGGAACCAAGACGCCAGCGTCACTACATGAACAGCAACCAGAGCACGTGGAAGCAGCGAATGTTCAAAAGATATCTGTGCCAGTAGTTTATGACGCTTCACAATGTGATAGCTTGCACTTGTTGGGGTCTTTCGTCCAACTGTTTCGTTCTTGTAACATCGAAACTCCCCAGCAACTTGTGAGATGGACCAAATCCAGTTCTCTGCTTGAAAGAGATACAAAAGAAGGAAACTTGTCTTTGGGACAATTGTTGCAAAGAGATGTAGCTGGCAAGGCCTATGAGTTGAGAATCCGGAACAAGCGACATTCCACGGATGGCATGATGCTTAAAGATAAAGTTGCGTATGAGTGTAGAGTTCTTAGGTCGTCGTTGATGAGAGCTTATTCCATCAAAATAGATATCAAATATGATGTTTCGCCTCGTATGGCAGTGGAAGGTTTGAAGAGGTTGGCGGATTGTATTCAACGGGTTATTGTTCCTCGTGGTATTTCTATTCGTGGAGGGGTCATTGAGTTGGATGGCGGTTCCCAAGTAGAACAAGACAGTTTAGGTATTCTTCATTTAGGGTTATGTGCTCGGTTAACTCGTTGGGAAGAGGCGTTGGAGAGTGATTCGTTTATTTCCAGTTGTTGGGAGGCGAGTCGTATGAAAGAAATGTTTTTAGAGATGGAAAACGAGTTGGCTCAAGCTTGGAGTGTACGATTTGTGTGTGGTGACGCGTGGGTAGAAGAGGCACCTCGAGAATACTTGAAGTTGTTATCTAGTCATCTTGAGTCATGGAGAGAGAACAAGGTGCAGGTATTGGATGAGTATACTAGTCGTCTATGCAAGGAATATGTATCTATCATGTTTCGAAAAGTTGTACGTTTTGAAGAAGAGCCTGACTGGGGCATTTTATCTGTTCCAAGAGATGAAAAAGTCGAAGATATTCTTCGTTATCTTCAAGAAAGAGGAACGTCGTTGGCACAATCTGCTCGCAAGAAACAACGAGAAGTGGCACAAATTGAAGCTGTTCGAAAGTCTCTTCGGTTGGAACGGTTAAAGAGAGATGACAAAGTGGTTGATTCCATTCAGTTTAGAAAGTGTTGTGATCGATTGGCATCATCTTGTTCTGTATTGAAACCTATCTTACAAGGTCTTTCTGTAGTAGTAAGTGATCACTTTAAAGTAACGGAAAATGGAGAAGTGTATTTGCCATTTGATTGGAAATGGTAAAAAGAAGGAATGAAAAGGCCGTGGCGGAATAATAAGCGTTGGTGAGAAGAAGAATGGACGTTGCAGCCTCGCATCCTTCCAAACGCCATGTCTTACACCAAATAGAAAATGTATCCTTTTCTTTCTATAAATCTAGTGACATTCGTAAAATAAGTGTTCGTCAGATTACTTATCCAGTTGCTTTTGATTCTTTGCAAAGGCCAGTTGCCGGCGGCTTGTACGACCCCGCCTTGGGTGTCTTGGACCGCTCGGTCACCAAACTATGTGCTACTTGTCACTTGGGATATGCAGAGTGTCCAGGACACTTTGGACATATAGAATTGGCATTGCCGGTAGTTCATCCCGTTTTATTTCCTTTGTTGGTGAAAGTATTGCGTTCCAAGTGTTGGTATTGTCACCGCTTTCGACTAGGAAGCAGAGCAAAGAAGTTGTTTGTGGCAAAACTTCGGTTTTTATATTGCAACCAATGGAAAAAGGCGGAACAAGTCGGTGAGATTATCAAAGTGTTGAATACACAAGAAGAACAAAGGAAACAAGAAAGGTCATTTTCATCATCTTCCCATTATCATCCATCTTCGTCGGCTACGAGTGTGGTAGATGATGATGATGAAGAGCAACAACAAATATCCAAAAGTGCAGCTGTATCCTTTTCCAGTATCGACGCACGAATAGAAAGTAGAATAAAGGCGAAAGAAGACGAGTTGTGTGAACAAGCCCGAGAGTTGTGGGTCAAGGCAACTGCTTCTTATCGTACTTGTCCTATTTCTCAGCAACATTATTTTGAAGACTCACCACAAGGTGCTTCGTTACGAAAGAAAACGACGGAAGAATTTCTATCTGCTAGCGATACCTTGGGAAAGTGTCAAAATTGTGGTCAGCCTAGTGTCGCAATACGGAGAGAGGACTCCAAAATATTTCGAGTATTGCGCAAATCTCAAAACCCGAAACAATTAGCAGCAAGTCAAGGAAAGAAAGAAGAAGACGAGTCGGATCAGGAAACCAATTCTTCGATGTCTTCCAATAAGATTCTGCTTTCTACCATCGAAATGGAACAACAAGTGAGTCTTTTGTATCAAATGGAAAAGGAATGCGTGCAAGTGTTGTGGGAATTGGATTGGAAGGAAGAGGAAAATATAGAGTCGATATTCTTTATTCGATGTTTGGCAGTTACTCCTTGTCGATATCGTCCACCTGCGACTTTTGGAGATAGTGACCAAGTTATGGAACATCCACAAAATGTGTTTTATACTCGAATTCTTCAAATCAATCAGCAATTGATCGAATGGAAGGAGCAACAACAACAACAACCACCACAGGAAAATGTTTCTTCTTCTATATTTCCTATTCAACAAATGCTTATATTGCAATTTGTCGTGAGTGACTTGTACGATTGTTCGAGAGGAGGAAGTCAAACAAGTCAAGGAACGGTGAGTGGAACTGGAATTCGACAACAGTTGGAACATAAAGAAGGACTTTTTCGTATGCATATGATGGGAAAGCGAGTCAATCATTCTGCTCGTTCTGTTATCTCTCCTGATCCATTTTTGGAAACTTGTGAAGTCGGAGTTCCCGAATCCTTTGCCATGAAACTCGTGTTTCCTGAGCCTGTTACTTGTCTGAATATCGAATATTTGAGAAGTGCTATTCTTCGTGGATGTACAGAATATCCTGGAGCCAATGGAATGGAAGATCGAATGGGAAATGTGATTGACTTTATGAGAGCTCCAGAACATCAAAGAAAGGCTCAGGCATTAAGTTTGAATGCTCCAAACAGTATCGATAGTTGCGATTCTCATGGAGGAGGAGAAAAAAGAGAAGATGCTACTTTTCGAAAATCAGACAATTCCATCATTCGCGTATATCGACATATGAAGAATGGAGATTTGATTTTATTCAATCGACAGCCTTCGTTGCATCGAGTTTCTATTTTGGCACACAAAGTTCGCATATTGCCTGGTGAAAGAACTATTCGTATGCATTATGCCAATTGTCAGTCTTACAACGCAGACTTTGACGGTGATGAAATGAACCTTCACTTTCCACAAGATTATGTTGCTCAGTCCGAAGCAGCTAATTTATTGTTGACCGATAGACATTATATTTCTCCTACCAACGGAAATCCTCTTCGTGGTCTCATTCAAGATCATATTTTGGGAGGAGTTTTATTGACGAGTATCGATACTTTTCTTCGTTTGGATGAGTTTCAACAACTGTTATACGGTGCTATCGAAAGAACGATGGAAGGAATCATGAAGGATCACAACTACGACAAGAACAACATTATTACAAACAATCCTATTTTTATTCCTACACCTGCCATTCTACTTCCTGTTCCATTGTGGACAGGAAAACAATTAATATCGACCATTTTGTTGTTCTTAATAGGTTCTCGTCCTCCTTTTAATTTACAATCTCAAAACAAATTAAAGTCGGTAAGTATTCACAAATATAGAAATGCGAGTCATCAACATGGAATGAATGGCATAGGAAATGGTTGGAGACGACGATCAAGTAATCATTCAACGAGGTCATTTATTGAGAGGAGTTTTAGATAAGAGTCAATTTGGTGCAAGTGCTTATGGCTTGGTACATTCTTTTTATGAAATATATGGCGCATTGGATGCCGGTCGTTTATTGAGTGCGCTGGGTAGATTATTTACTTTGTTCTTAAGAATGCATGGCCACACAACTGGAGTGGACGATTTATTACTTTGTGCCAATGCAGAGAAAACGAGAAAGGAATGGCAACGACGATGTGAATTGCCGCTTGTCTTTGTCGTGACACAGCAGTGGATAGAACAATTGATGCAGCGACTGTGGTGGAGTGAAGAGTCCTTGTCAAAAATATTAGCAACTCGCGATTGGAAGAAACAATTGGAAAGTGGTCAACTTGAATATTCCCAATTGTTATTGTTGTATGGACATATATTAGGAACAGTGGAGTCGACAGCTTCCAAGGAAGAAATGGAATCGCTTTTAGATGAAATTGTGAAGAAACAAGTGAGCAAAATAGCATCTCAAGTTATCGAGTCTTGTATTTCCGATCGACGTGGAGTAGTGAAAAAGTTTCCACGCAACGGATTTTTGTTGATGACAAGTAGTGGAGCCAAGGTATAAGAAATGTGCGACTGGCAATGAATTTTTCTCATCTCGTTATTGTTTAGGGTTCGTTGGTGAATACTGCGCAAATATCTTGTCAGTTGGGACAAACGGAATTGGAAGGAAAGCGAGTGCCTCGATCGTTGAGTGGAGCTACTTTGCCTTGTTATGCATCGTTTGATCCTTCTCCACAATCGGGTGGATTTATTGCTAGTCGATTTCTTACTGGAATTCGACCGGATGAATACTTTTATCATTGTATGGCTGGACGGGATGGATTGGTCGATACTGCGGTAAAGACGGCTCGTTCGGGATATTTACAGCGATGTTTGGTCAAAGGATTGGAAGACTTGTATGTTGCTTATGATTATACCGTAAGACAAGGCGAAAATCAAGCTATCGTACAAGTAAGTTGTGTATCTATGGATGATTTGTATATGCAAAGGAATGAAATTTCCATGTGGTTGTGGATATATATTTATAGTTTTTATATGGAGAAGATGGACTGGATCCTTGTCGAACAGGATGGCTATCGAAAGCTGCTTGTTTTTCATGGCATGCGTCGAATATGGAAGCGCTTCAATCCTCCTCATCGTTGTTTGCCTCTTCTCAGGATACTACTACTTGTTCGATGGTTTCTTTGTCTCCCAAGTTTCAACAATCCTTGCAACAGTTTGTACAACAAGAAACCAATAGCAACACCAAAGCCCACTTTTATTCGTTTATGAAAGACAGATACAAACGTGCAATTATATCTCCAGGAGAAGCAGTCGGAGTGATAGCAGCACAAGGAATTGGCGAACCTTCCACGCAAATGACGCTCAATACGTTTCATTTTGCAGGTATGGGAGCAGCTCACGTCACTTTGGGCATTCCAAGATTGCGCGAATTGTTGATGACCGCTAGTAAACAACCCAAAACACCACTCATGACTATTCCATTTCTTCCATCCATCGACAAAGGTGGAATCCAAAGGCTGCATAATCGGTTTCATCGACTGGTATTGAAGGACTTTTTGGAAGGAATCACGATAGAAGACAAGGGCAGTAGGGAGCAAGGAAGGATGGTCGTCATCGAATTGCATTTGTTATCTCCGCATTATTACGCTTCTCACTTGGGAATATCACCACAACAACTATTTCATAGGATAGAAACCCATTTCGTGCCATTGTTGTATGCAAGGGTTCAGAAAGAGTGCAAACATATTACGGATACAAAGAAAGCAGTTGTTCAAAGCTTCTCGATGGATTGGGATAATGAGACAGCCGATATGGAAAAACCTAGGGTAGCTGAACAAGAAGAAACCGAAGAAAATAAGAAGAAATCGAAGCGTTCTTCTAGTTCGGAAATAGAAGAAATGAATAGAGGAGATGACAAGGAAGAAGAAGAAGAAGAAGAAGAGGAGGAGGAAATTACATGGAATGAGGAAGATGGAACTATAGGAGAAAAGAGAGATAGACAACAAAGAGACGGTACTAGTTATGAAGAAGACGAAGAAGAAGAAGAAGAAGAGAAAAAGAAAGACGAAGAAGAAGAACAACCGCCACCGCCATCATCCGATGAGAAACCACAAGAACAGCAACAGCCATCCGATATGCTCGATTTTACTTTTTTGATGCACGAAAAGTCAGAAGACAAAAGGTAAGTAGATGGAAGGAGGAAAGAAAGACTATCTCATGTGTGTAACGCAATATTAGGAAAATGATATCGGACCGCGAACATTATCGTTGGGCAAAGATTCCTTTAATGATTCCTTTTACAAGTTGGGGTCGTTTGATGTTGTTCGAACTCGTAGAGTCGGTTGCACAACAGGCAAGCATTCAGGATATTCCTGGAATCCAACGTTGTTCCTTGATAACTCCCTCGGAGGACTCCCAAGAATGGAAACTGGAGATTCAAGGCTCCAATCTTGCCGCAATCTGGGAATTTGGTTATAATTATTTGGATTTGAATCATATCAAAACCAACGATGTATATGCTATGTTAGTGCATTATGGAGTTGAAAGTGCTCGAGAAACATTAAGAATAGAGCTGGCCAAAGTATTTGAAGCTTATGGAATTCCAGTAGATCCACGTCACTTGGCACTCATTGCCGATGTGATGACGCGTCAAGGTGAATATCAACCTTTCAGTCGTCGAGGAATGGAAGAACGAAGCTACAGCACTATTCAAAAAGCAAGTTTCGAGACAACCATGAAATTTATATTGGATGCAGCCTTTCATCGACAACCAGATAATGTTCAGTCACCAAGTTCTCGATTGGCAGTAGGAAGAACAGTCGGTTATGGCACGGGAGATGGAATTTTTACGTTGAGACAACGTTTGCCAGTCGCCTGATATTATATATATAGATATATATAGATATGTAATTCTTACCCTCCAATACCCAAAGAGTCAAAATAACCAAGACCGAAAATAAATAGCAATAGGAATATTACTATCCTCTTCTTATGATTACTGCTGCTGCTGCTGCTGCAAATATCTTCTTGGGTGGTGGCGGTTGGGAATCGTGCTTAGTTGGCGATATTCTCACTCAACCATTCCAACCCTTCCCAAAGTCCTTGTCCACTCGTAGCACAAGAAGCTTGAACTTTCCACTTCCGATTCAACGAATTCAATCCAAATTTCTCTATTACTTCATCGACTGTCATGGCGTTTGGTAGATCCTGTTTATTGGCAAATATCAACAATACTGCAGACCTCATTTCATTCTCTGCCAACATCTTCCGTAATTCATCCCTTGCTTCCAAAATTCTTTCCCGATCATTGCTATCTACTACAAAAATAAGTGCTTGAGTATTCTGAAAATAGTGTCTCCAAAGCGGTCGAATCTACAACAACCATCAACACCACCGATTAACCCTCGAGTTGGACCTCAATAAATACCGACCTTGTCTTGACCTCCAACGTCCCATACTGTAAAATTAATATTTTTATACGCAACCGTTTCCACGTTAAACCCTAGCAAGGTTGGTTTCAGCGTCCTTTGCCACACACACAACGCACGAACACGTTACCAATCGTTGGAACTGTAGTAATTATTTCACCCAACTTGAGTTTGTATAAAATAGTTGTCTTCCCAGCCGCATCAAGGCCTACCATAAGAATTCGTAGTTCGCGTTTTCCAAAGAATCTTTGATAAAGTTTTGTGAATACCAAACCCATGCAGCCAAAAACCAAAAACGAGGGCGCCAAATTCCGTCCAGGTGGAGCATTTTTCTTTCTTTCTTTGGGATTTTGGACCAAGGGAAATCAATGTCCGTAGCCACCGCCTTGTCGTCTCGTAGTACGACCACTTCGGATCCGTCGAGAGACCCTCAGTTTTTAGAAGAAGAGCAGAAAAGAATTGAACAAAGAGAATTATCGAGAGCAGTAATAGTCAGTAATATCCCGAAAATAACCGCAGAGAAATATGAGAAATTGTGTACTGTGTTGAGAAAAGTATTTCAACAAGTGGGAAACCTTGGAAGCGACGCTCTTTGGGTACCTCAGGATGAGAATCAAAATACCAAAGGGTTTGCATTGATTACTTATGAAACTCCAGAGGAAGCCTTGAAAGCAGTCATACAACTAAACGACTATCCGTTGGACAAGGCACATACCTTGCAGGTGAAGACCTTATTGGACGTTGAAAGAATAGTAAACACGCCAGAGAACTTTGAACCGCCAACGCTCCCCGCAGAAATACCTAGCGATCCAGCTTCATGTCCCAATCTTTATTCTTGGTTGTTGGACGAACGTGGAAGAGACCAATTTATGATTCGCCACAAGGAAACGGATATTTACTGGTTTGATGCTTTGGGAATACCTCCACAGTGGGTAAGGGAAACATTTATTTTGCAGCCAAGTACTAACGGGAATTCAGGAATTCTCACGAGAAAACTGGACAGAAGCTGATGCTTTTTGGTCGCCAAGAGGAACTTATTTTGTAACTTTTCATATACAAGGAATAGCTATATGGGGTGGTCCTAAATGGGATAGATTAATGCGATTTCCACATAGCCATGTGAAAAGATTTGATTTCTCTCCTTGCGAAAAGTATTTGGTCACTTGGAATGATTTGGACCCAGAGAGAGATAATCCCAAGGATCCCGAGTGTATCATTATTTGGGAAGTTGCTACTGGTAGAAAGTTGCGAGGATTCCTGGGACCCAAGCATGACGAGAAAGTAGCTTGGCCAATGTTTAAATTTCAGTATAGGGACGAAATGGTCGCTAGACTAGTTGAAAATGCGATAAGCGTCTATACTTTGCCTGATATGACTTTGCTGGACAAACGTTCGATGAAGATTCCGCATATAAAAGATTTTCAGTGGTCACCTGGTGACTCCATTATTGCATATTGGCAACCAGAAGTAGGAAACAATCCTGCAAAGGTAACCTTGGTAGAGATGCCATCGAGGAAAGAACTTCGACAAAAGGCTGTCTATTCCGTTGCCGATATTGAACTTTACTGGCAGCAAAACGGAAAGTATCTTTGTTGCAAGGTAAGTGATAGTCATTTATATATATACGATTGATGGATACTGAAAATACACCTAGGCAAATCGTTTGACCAAGTCGAAAAAGAGTCGTTTGGCCAACTTTGAATTTTTCCGTATCCATCAAAGAGAAATTCCTGTCGAAGTTTTGGAGTATAAAGAGAAGGTAAAGTTGATATCGGAGAAGCCAGTAGTGATGATTGTTGAAATAAGAAATTTTTAGGAAGTTGTACATGACTTTGCTTGGGAACCAAACGGTGGCCGCTTTGCTATTGTTTACGGAGATAATGCTTCGCGTGCCAACGTAGCTTTCTATACGATGGAAGATAGCCAAGTAAAGCATTTGTTTAGTTTGACGCAGCGACCAGTGAATCGTATCTTTTGGGCACCTCAAAATGGCTTCGTGGTACTTGCAGGTTTGGGAAGTTTAAATGGTCAGTTGGAGTTTTATAATGTCAATGAGCAAGTAAGTATCTTTTTCAGCACGAGACTCGTGTTAGTGAATAACCAAAATAGGAGAGCATGAATCAGACAGAGCATTTTATGTGTACCAATGTAGAATGGGATTCTTCGGGAAGGTTCGTGACTACATGGATTCCTTATACTCGGAACAAAATGGAATGTGGTTATATAATTTGGACTTTCTACGGGAAAGAAGTTTATCAGGCGACTATTTCTATGTTTCACCAGTTCTTATGGAGACCTCGTCCGGAATGGCTATTGTCCAAAGAAGAACAGAAGAGAATCAAAAAGAATTTGAAGCCATATCGTGAAAGATATGAAAGAGAAGACCAAGAATTGAAGGAAATGAGAAGAAGTGGGAAGGCAGCTGAAAGGAAGAAATTGAGAGATGCCTGGAAGGAATACTTGCAGTCAATAGGAGAAGACGATAAGCAACTACAGTGGATGCATGGAAAGAAGGAAACTGGAGAGGAAATAGTTGAAATTACTGAAGAGCTGGTGGAATTTAAGGAAGAAATAATCGACAAATAGTCTTGAGTTTACTAATAAAGGATTTTTTGGATCACTTGAAGAGTACTGCTTTACATTTTTTCGTAGAATCCTGACAGTTCCGTCGGCAAAAAGAATGAAGCATCTTCTTCCATATTAGGATATTGTTTTGGATAAAGCCGATGGAACTGTCGATATCTGATGAAAGGAAACGGCCCATATGGAACATTTCTGGCAACATCGCTGCGTTGTTCTTTTTTTTCATTCTCCAAAGTTTTGGCGATATTTTCTGTGTCGAGGCAGGACACAGTCAAAATCTTTCAGCAAGTCTAACAATGCCTCGTTGCGGACAATGTCATACAGGGTTTCCCTAACCCAAGGCTTTTGCATTTTGTTGATAGCTTCTTCACTCACAACTCTAGCTCTCAACGCCTTGTTCGTTTTGGGAACATTTTCCTCTTCTTTCAACCGTAGACACTCGTTATAGGTCTATCTAGAAGCAATCAAACCAATTGGGCAACTTGTTTGTCTTTTTTTGGATAGAGGCAAATTTCGTGATTTATCTGCTGGAAGCTTTTCATTCTCGTCGTCTTATTCGGAAGCGAGATTTGTTTCCTGCAATTTTATACTGTACAGTGTCCGTAATGCTTTGCGACAAAGATAGTAGGTCATCTGCAAATTTCTTGTCGTGACGAACTTGGTTACCGGAAACCATGAGTTGTGTAACTTGTATGGCAAGGAGCGGGGTAATTTGTGCACAATAATAATGTTGAGCGCGTGGAACACTAGTAGTGTTGTCCGGGTCACTCAGTTGCACAAGTCACATGACATTGTGAAGGTTTAATGGGAATGAGGACAGGTTCTACTTGTCTTTTCCAATGTGGAGCAAGAACCAAGTTATATACCAGAAAACATGGATATTTCTAGAGTCTAGAATTCGCAATTTGCTGAGTTTGCGAAGATTCAGCAGCCATTGGCTCTGTAAAGAGTCTGTGGCTGTTGTCCTTGAGGCCGTCCTTTATTCCTCAGGATGTTGCAGAAATGCTCCATATGGGCCTTCTAATGGCGACGAGGCCCTTTCTCAAGACAGCTGTCCAATTTCAAATGCAAAAGCCCGCCAAATCAACTGCTCAAAGAAGGATTCGCCATTGTCCGCTGTTTCAAATATTTCTCAATCCTTTCTTCTCCAACCTAGTGCCTTGCAACCTAGTTTCCTTTGCTTTTTAGTGTGACTCTTAGCCACCATAAAACACGAAATGAGAGAAATTGTTCATATTCAGGCAGGTCAGTGTGGTAACCAGATAGGCTCCAAGTTTTGGGAAGTCATTTCCAAAGAGCACGGAATCAGTCAAGCAGGGGCATATGAAGGTGACTCTCCCTCACAACTAGACAGAATTAATGTCTACTATAACGAAGCAACCGGCGCACGTTATGTTCCTCGTGCTGTTTTGATTGATTTGGAACCGGGAACGATAGATGCTGTGAAGTCTGGTCCTTATGGAAAGCTCTTCCGTCCAGATAATTTTGTATATGGTCAGAGTAGTGCAGGAAATAACTGGGCAAAAGGTCATTACACGGAAGGAGCAGAACTAATAGATAACGTATTGGATGTAGTACGTCGAGAAGCAGAATCTTGTGATTGCTTGCAAGGCTTTCAAATAACTCATTCCCTCGGAGGAGGAACAGGTTCTGGCTTAGGTACCCTTTTGATATCCAAAATTCGTGAAGAATATCCTGACAGAATGATGGGAACTTATTCTGTGGTACCTTCACCCAAAGTCTCCGATACAGTAGTGGAGCCTTACAACTGCACTCTGTCTGTGCACCAGTTAGTTGAGAATGCAGACGAAGTGTTCTGCATTGATAATGAAGCACTTTATGACATCTGTTTGCGTACCTTGAAAATTAACAGTCCCAGTTATAGCGACCTCAACCAACTCGTATCTGCAGTCATGTCAGGAATTACATGCACTTTGCGCTTTCCTGGGCAGTTAAATGCAGATTTGCGCAAGTTGGCGACTAATTTGATTCCATTCCCCAGACTTCATTTCTTCATGATTGGATTTGCTCCTTTGAGCGCACCAGGATCACAACAATATCGATCCGCCAGTGTTTCTGAGCTCACACAACAAATGTTTGACACGAAAAATATGATGGCAGCTTGCGATCCTCGCCACGGTCGTTATTTGACTGCCGCTGCATATTTCCGTGGCAACATGTCCACCCAAGATATCGACGATCAGATGTTTAACATCCAGAACAAGAATTCTGCATATTTTGTCGAATGGATTCCGAATAATATCAAAAGTTCTCTTTGTGATATTCCACCTTCTGGCATGAAGAAGTCTGCTACATTTGTTGGAAACTCCACTTCTATACAGGAGCTTTTCCAGCGAGTTGGTGAACAGTTCACGGCTATGTTTCGTCGCAAGGCATTTCTTCATTGGTATACTGGCGAAGGCATGGATGAAATGGAATTTACGGAAGCTGAAAGCAACATGAATGATCTGGTATCCGAATACCAACAGTACCAAGAAGCAACGGCTGAGGATGATTTGGACATGGATCTCGAAGGAGAAGAGGCATATTAAAAATACTGCAGTCTTGTGAAAGCTTTCTTTCTCCTTGTCTTGATAACAAACGAGAGAGGAATGACCTTGAATAAACGACTCCACTTTTTCTCACTTGAAAGAATAAGCTCAGCAATCTGCTACAGCACCAAGATGATACACCTTTTGTAGTTGCTCCAGTGAAAATTTGCAAGGATTCTTTCCAACTCATATCGACAGCAAAAGGGTAGCTGGCTTGGGCTGTTATGTACAAGGTGCTCGGGTGTATGCTCGGGTGTACACAAGAGTTTAAGATAACTGATTCAGTCCTACCAGCACACAAAATTGACAAAAACTGCGAATATTTATTCAGAAAATAAGGGCTAAACTAAACTACTTGCTGAAATATTTAGCAACCACCCCTCAAACGCAATACCAAGTGAAGAGTAGACTCCTTTTGAATATTATAGTCTGAAAGAGTACGACCATCTTCTAGTTGCTTTCCAGCAAATATCAAACGTTGCTGGTCTGGAGGAATTCCTTCCTTGTCTTGTATCTTGGACTTGACGTTCTCAATAGTATCTGAAGGCTCCACTTCAAGAGTTATAGTCTTGCCTGTAAGTGTCTTCACAAATATCTGCATTCCACCCCTCAAACGCAATACCAAGTGAAGGGTAGACTCCTTTTGAATATTATAGTCTGAAAGAGTACGACCATCTTCTAGTTGCTTTCCAGCAAATATCAAACGTTGCTGGTCTGGAGGAATTCCTTCCTTGTCTTGTATCTTGGACTTGACGTTCTCAATAGTATCTGAAGGCTCCACTTCAAGAGTTATAGTCTTGCCTGTAAGTGTCTTTACAAATATCTGCATTATTTCAAGGTAACCAAAACTTCACACGCCACAAGCGAATTGCAAACAGCCAACAAGAAACAATCCTAATTCCACCAACACGTGAGGTGGGCCGATTTTAAAGGGCCACCAAGCTTCTAGATAAATCCTCCTTTGTGCCGTAGGTTCACCAATCAGAATTCTCATCTGGAGGAAAAAAATTTCCTTTTTGGCGCAATATCCACGAGGCTGAATTGTAGTATGAAGAAAAATGCATATTTTGGCTCCCGATCTAGTCTTTCAATACGCATCTTCTCATCACTGGAATGAAGCATTTCGAATTATTTTACCGTGTGGAAAATCAGGTAAAAGTAGTTTTTGCACCAGCACTAATGTTGCATGTAGTAACTACAAATCGAAGTGACTGCAAACCTTTCTGGAACGCAGCAACAAGAGAGATATCCAAACACTTGGAGTTATCTGCAGAAATGGAGAGAGCAGTTCGAGTGGATCTTTTAAAAGTTTAGTGAGCGACTCATGGTTTTTGGCAACCAAATTTGTTCCTACAAGATCTCCTCGCCAGTATTACCATCTTTGTTGCCAATCATCATGGACACTGTACAACAGAATATTGCAGAAAAACAAAACTCTCCATCACTATTATCGCAACCCAATGAGAAGAAGGGGAAGAGGAATAACGAGAATGAAACGGCTCCAACTGGTAAAGCAATCAAGATTCGCCTCTGTCCGACAAAAGACGAACAAAAGAAGTTGCGCAATGCGTTCGGTTACTGCAGATAGACCTATCACGAATGTTTTCAGGTGATTCAAGACGACTAGGTTCCTAGAACCAAGAAGGCGCCTAGAGCCAGAGTTCTGAAGAGGAAGCTATCAAAGTGCGTAAAAGCCTTGGATTAGGGAAATTCCCTGTGATATGCGATATGATCGAGATGTCCATAGAGCTCGCAATATCTTGCTGCGCTTGTTGAGCGAATAAATTAAATTCTTTTATCTGTCGTCGAGTATAGAATAAAATTGAACCGTTGTAAACTCAGAGTCTTTATACCGCAGCAAGCAATGCCATAGCTTGTTCCGACCAATGAGCTTCATATCCAATGCTCCATGAACCTGAAAATGGTTCATAACTTGACTCTTTAGGACACAGCTTTTCAACCGTCTTCTGCACTTGAAGTCATTGTACTCAGGTAGACAAACTTGTGAGAAAACATATTGGAAGAATAACCAACACATACTTGAGTACCAAAGACTATGATCGAAATGGATTGACAAGATCAATTGAACGTGTTCCTAATGCTGTTTTTCTAAAGTTTCGGTTCTTATCGTCAAGGTTTTCTGCAAAGATGCAGACGCTGTTTGTGTCAACGATACTGTAAATAACGATATCTATGTGGAATAGGTGAACAAGGAAGTTCTGAAGATTTTTCACGACAAAGGAGTTGGTCTGATAGCTTTGCTTTGTACAGGCTTCAATAAAGTCGACTTAAAGGCACCTTCCGAGTTGAAAATTCCTGTGGTTCGAGTACCTGCCTATTCTCCTAATGCAGTTGGGGAGTTTGTTGTTGCACAGTCGCTTTCTTTAGCTCGAAAGATCCATAAAGCATATGATAGAGTACGAGAAAACAGCTTTGATTGACAAGGACTGGTTGAAATAGAAATTCGAGCCAAGACAGTTGGTATAGTAGGCACCGCTTGGACCGCTGTATTGAAAAGTCTGGAATTGGAGTTGCTATCTCAGTCAGATATTGTGAGTTTACATTGTCCATTGAATGAGAATACCAAATATTTCATCCGTGCAGAGACGCTTTCTAAAATGAAACCTGGAGAGCTCATCCGTACAAGCAGAGGAGCTTCGATGAATACGCAAATAATATTAAATGCTCTATATTTAGGACATATTGAAGTTTTGGAGATGGATGTTTATTATGGAGATTTAATTCTAAGCAAGTGAGCGTCTACTTGTTGGATGATATATATATGTATGTATGTATGTATGTGATATATAAATGTAAGTTCGTTCAGGTATGCCATTGTTCATGATCCTTTATTAGCCAAACTGCAAGTCTTACCCGACGTATTCATTGCTAGTCATCAGGCATTCCGTGTCGACGTGTCTTTGAGAAGTATTTCTCGCACAACGATCGAAAATATTTCCAATTTTTATTATTAAAAAGATCGGAGACGATCCTAAATAAAGTTTGATTCTTTGTTCCTTTCCTGTTGTCAGAAAATTCCACCATCACAAGATATACAAATTGGAGTTTTACACAATACCAACTTTGTTGGACTTGGCTTTTGTTATATAGACCAAATGATGGTGTATACTCCAACGTACCCATTCCTAAGCTAATGGAGAGGAGATATAGCTAAGTGAGCGAGACAAGTGCATGCAATTTTCAAATCGATAAAATAGAAAAAGTCTTCTTCCTTTACTAGATATTCCAACATTTCTTGATCGAGTCGAATAAACTCGCACATATTTTCCATACTCGAAAAACTTTCGGAACTGGCTCTATGATATCCTCATGAAATAAGGTATAGGCTATTCGGTGCCCTGGAATAAACCTATAAACTAAAGAATAAACCCTAAATATCTCATCACTTTCTTCTCTTTTTCGTTGTTTCTTCTGTTTTTTTAATCTTCCTCGTGAGTCGTTATGCCCATGACTCGAATGCCTCTGGGATTGGCTACAAACTTCAACTTTTCATAGATAGCAACATCTTCTTCTGGAGCAATCATAGCAATGCCACAGTCAGGTATCTTACTGCGTGCTTCCTTTATGAGTCTTTCAACCATATTTCGTTTGATAATCTCCTGAAATAATAATATTAGAAATTATACAAGTCAGTCACAGAAACTTACAGGCTTTGGTAGTCTTCTATCTGTGAAGACCTCAACAATAGTAGCATTGTAGGCGCCATCCGTTATGGCTCTCGTTAACCCGACAAGTATCCCATTAGAAATAAGCCTAGCAGTAACCACTACGAGACTATTCTGCAGCGCACGTTGAAAACGTTGTGGATTCCTCTGCTTTTCCCCAGCCATTTCCAATAGCTTATTCACTTCATCGACTTCAAAGTCACTAAGAGAAGCCGATAAGATGGCTCTCTGAGAGGAAAACTTGGCTGTGGGAGAGGCTGCTTCACCAGAGTTTAAGCAACAAAAACACCACCTTGGAACGCTATGCCTACGGACTGCACTTTGAGGTGATGTGAAACAGCAAGAGTTGCTTTTATAGTTTTGATAAGAAGACACATAAACCAAGTTTGAAAAATGCTTCAAAGCAACAGGGCTTACAAATAACATGGCTGAGATTGTTGATAACCAATTGACGAAGATCACATCGCTCTCCTCCGCCTCCTCGATGGACCGCAATCTGAGGCTCTCCCTTTATTAGGAATATAGAAAGACTGCCTACTTTTTATTATGGTGGCATTTATAAATCGCAAAGAAAGAGTTGAATAATTTTGTACTTCGACAGTCTGCTTGATAAATGATTGCTTATAGGCTCTATGAGTACTTGTGGAATAGAAAATGAGGACAACTCGTACGCGTTTCAAAGCTCTGTAGTTGATCTCATAGGGATATGCTTCTCATGGAAAAATTGGCCGGTAACCAAACAAAAGACTAGTCGCTCCATTCCCTTCTCAGCTATCCTATATTATGCTGAAGGATGGAAATTCAATTGGATGCAGTTTTCAGAGCAAGTCCAACATAGAGATACATTTCAAATGGATATAGAATGAGACGACAAGAAATCCACCAAATAGCGACTTTTCTTTCAATTTCACGAAAGCGCAACACAATTTCGTTTGAAACAGAGCGCACAAATACATTTGAGTACCACAACATTTATTCAAATTACTACGAATGGTCCTTGTGACGACTTCCCCTATTCTCTGTTTCTATTTCACAAGATTCCTTTGATATCGATAGGAAATATTTCCATTTACAACAACGAAAAAACACACGCACGCATATATTGATTATCCTCCATTATTTGGACGAATGACTGCCACTCCAATGGGAACGAGAATAGCAATAAGTAAAATGATTAAGCAACAGAATAGACAGAAGAGCAGACGATAATATCTTTTCCACATGTTGTCAGACAACTAAGAACCAGACAAACCATATTTTGTACCTTTTTTGATGCTTCCGAGCACTTCTCAATTGGGATGCAGCTGTCTTCGTACTAGCCTTTGCACTACTAATATTACTTTCAATCTGGTCTATTGTCTCTCCCTGCGATTCCACAAGAACACTCATGTCAATAAACATTTGCCTCAATTCTTGAATATTCTCTTCCAACTGACGCATTGCCCGAGTTCGTTCTTCCACATCTTCCATGACAAGGCGTATAGAATTGTAATCTCCATCTCGAGCCATCAGCATCTGAACAATTCAACAAAACTATGGAAAAGCTTGTAACCAACACAACAACTAACCTGTTGTCGCAGAATTTCTGAACTTGCATTGCCACCTGAGCCAGTGGCATCTAACACGGTGTCTATCTCTGTTTTGGTTATTCGAGGGTTGATAATCTTTAATTGCCTTTCAGCCTGAACACATATGAATTCGGTGAAATAAAAAAACACAATCCTTGAGTTTCTTACCTGCTCTCTCATGTCATTCTCACATTCTTCTTGAACGTTTTGAAACTCACGCATGGCATTCATAAAACGTTTTGCTAAAGCACCTTGTGTTCCTTTCCCCGAGTAAATAGAAGTACATAAAACTCACAACGCACTTACCTGCAATAATACGAGCTTCTGCACAACCTTGACCCTTTTCTCTCTCCACTTTGCTTTGTAGTTCCTATTCAATTCCGACTGTAACAAAACTCTCCCCAGAATATAAAACGATATCGTACTTTCATCTTATCTAAACGTCGCTTAATACCCACAGCCAATTCTCTTGCCAAAGAAGTCTCTGTCATAAGTTCTTCTTCTACCTTTGTTGCGTTGGTAGGGTCTTCTAAAGCAGCTCTTTTGCCAAAAGGTTAAAACTGTGCAATACAGTAACAAATATCCCGGCCACACATACCGGTGTTTTTGAGCAACTGCTTTGGTTTGTAACTTTAGCTTTTCGATTAGTGCCTTTACTGAATCGACGTCTTCGTAAAAGGAAGTCAACACGTTATTTTCTGCATTTCCTGATCGCTGCGACGTCAATCTATCTTGAGTGCGGCCACTTTCTATATCCTTTGTAACCGTAGTAAGAGGTTCACACAAACACACAAACTCGAGTAGTCAATCTACCTCTTTGGAAGAATTTTTCTTCTTCGAAAAAGGGGAGAAAATCTTGTGTTGCAAGTTCTCGAGACCTTCTTCTAGTTCATCCAAAATATTTTTACTTTCTTGTTGTTGTCGGTCGTTATTTTCGTCTTGAAGATATCTTTAGGCTGGGAAGTGCACAAGCGACTATGAACATACCCTCTTCTTCAAAGTCCCCACGCAATACACGGGAAGCTGCTTGTATAATGTCTTCGTCTTCTCTGTCGTTTCCACTTGAGGGAGATACCATATTTCTCAACTCCGTTAGTCTATCCATCTTGGAGTGGCAATCCCCAAAAAACGGTACAAAATCCGAAAGGATGAGAGAAGCACAAAGGACGAGGGATTTGCATGTTGCTATTTTTAGTAATTGTTACGATGCCCTCAATTTTTGATCACAAGAAAAGCGCCAACAAGCAAGTGCTTTCAAGAGCACAACTCGACTATGTTAGGGTGCAATATGGGAAACTCCTCATTTCAGAATAGGTATATGTTAGTGGAAACAACAAAGCTCGTATCGATTTATAAACACAACTATGAATTGGTTTTCATGACAAGAGAAATATTCCTTGTGCCATTTATCCTCGTTCCCCGCAATCAATCCTGCCACTCTCTTTTGTTTCCTTTTCCCAAATTCTCTTCTTCGTCCTTTCCGTCTTGCGCAACATATTTTCAAGCCAATGGTGAATGGGATGGGCTTTGTGAATAGCCAAGTTGGTTCCGTTTTATGCAGTTATCATACTAGTCGCTCAGGCCAAAAGATATCCAGAGCCCCAATCTGGTACCAAAAGCTGAATAAGAGTAGATCTTGGTTTGTAGTTGGCGGAACAACGAAAAAGCAAGAGTTTGGGTAAACAATCGTTGGTTTGCTATCTCGTCTCGTTGACTATTTCAAGGTCTTTGCATTGGATTCACTGTTGTGTGAAAGAAGAAAAGAACAAAGACTCACCGTCGGAAGGACAGAAGGAAGAGGCTTCGCGGACAAGTCAAGAGGGAGCGGAGTCCGCTTCTAACGGCAACAACAGAGCGCCTACCTTTTCACTTCCCACAATAGAAGGAACCGTAGAGCCTCGTTTATCTCTTTTCCCGCCACAATCGACGGTTTCTGAAGAAGAACGACTCGCACGAATCAGGGAGATAAGCAACATGCCGGTATGTTGAGTTTTGTTGCAAGTTATTTTGTTGTTTACCTAGAGTAGGAAGGGACTTGGGAGCTGGAGTGGAAGAAAGTGGAGCAGTTGTCTCAGTTTTATGAGGAAACGCATCCTTGGCCCTCCTTTTTAAGAGCAACGGTGTACGAACGTTATGATCGGTTTGAACAAGCTGTCGACGAAATGAATGAGAGTATCATGCGTGGTTTGAATCTACCAGATCCTTTGGAGCGAAGGTAATTGTAACAACCTAAAGTATAGATTGCTGATAATATTTTTTAGAGCTTCCATACTCCTTCGAATGGGTCGTTGGAAGGAGGCAGTCGAATCCTTTGATGAAGCGGTCGTTTTAAATATTTATGGTTTGGGGAATGAGTTGAGCAGTTTGCACAATATAAGGGAAGAGATTGAACCTTATTTACCTGAATGGTCTGGTCCACCGTTGAATGTTCAGAGAGGTAATTTGGTTTATTCGAAAGAGTAGTTGTGATGATGGAAAGTTTGTATGTAGCTGCTGCTTATTATTTTATGGAAAGATATGACGATGCGAGAGAATGTGTTGCTATTGAGGGTTTATTGGATAGGCAGACTACGGAAGGAGCATTATGGTCGTTGGCTATCAAGGCAAGAAGACACAAGAAATCGATATTGAAAGAATAATAACGAAGAGAATAGGCCAAGTCCACGAGCAAGGCTGCAGCTATTGCGGAAGCTTCTGAAGATTGGGTAAAGCCGAAGAAAGAGGAGAACGATACTTTAGGGAAGCTTTGGCAGCTCTACACAACAGAAGCAGATAGAGATGTTTCTGCTCTAGAAAAAGAGGTGAGAATGATAAGTTTGTTAGTGCTATAGACAATATTTATTGTCGATATATAGTTGGAAAAAGGACAGTTATCCTTTGATCCATCGTTGCGTGTTGTGGTGGCTTTCTATATGGGTTTGTATTTTGATAGTTTTTATTCAGATACTCAACGACGAGATAAATGGTGGAAGGAAGCTTGTGAAGTAGAGTTGGAAAAGAAACATTTCTGGCAATGGGTAGCGGAAGCCAAACTGGCTGCCAATGTTGCTTAGGGTTGAAGTCGTACGTATTCGTCTTGTGTGGTTATTCCTTTTCTATATTAAGCCACGTGGGTGATGGATAGATTAGAAAAGGAATAACCTTATCAAGACTCGAATAAATAAAGATTGGATAAAAGTTTTTTTTTCTTTGTGATGACTAGGAGAGAAGGGAACGCATCTTAATAAGATTAGTAGTTGCTTGAACATTGTGTTGGTCGTATGGGAAAGAAGCAGCGCTCCAACCAACAAGTGTTGTTGGACTGTCCGAAAGAAAGTCAAAAGGACGAAAGCTTTTCCGACTCTTGGGAAAGTGACAGTTGGGACAACTCTTTAGACTCCGATATAGTTACCGACTATGTGGAAAACTTACAGCTCAACGGGGAAGACGTACTACAAATAGTGGATATCGACCAGTACACCAGAGAACTTGGTCACAACTTGGAAACAAGTCAAACTATTCTTGACCATCAAGAAGGGTTTTCTTCTACAATAGATGAAGAAAGCGGGAATAGTGATTTGGATATGTCGGCCAACTCACCTTCACAACATCATGAGGATATTGTAAATAGTGTTGAAGTTATTCAGAAAATGACAGACGAGGAAGCTTTGGAATACATTCAGTATTTGAAGCAAAAAATAAGAAAGATAAAGCAGGTATTAAAGACGAGATCAGAGAAATATCCGTTGAGTGAAGATGCAATGTCAGATGATTGTCCTTCAGAAGACACGGATTTGTCAAAAGATGACAAAAGTATGGTTGGGAGAAGAACAAGAAGAGCAGTTGTTGGTTCGTCGGCTAAGAACAACAACAGGAAGCCAACTTGGCGACGTATACCTAATAAGAGACCAAAGACCACGGCGCCTGCAAGAAAAAACAAGAAGAGATATAATAAGCAGTTTTTGGATACTTTGGAAACGATGGATGGACTTGATTGGTCGCAGTTTCCTATTTCTGGAAATGGTATTCGAAAGCATTTGAACAAGTTGTATTCTAAAATGATCGACGATGAATTCCGTTATGCCATGAATTTGACTTCATTCAAGTAGGGAAATGTTTTATGTACAGCAGCATTTGTTTCTCATATCTGTTTTAGGAAGAAAAGAAGAGGACTATACAAGTCTCCTTGTCAGCTAAGAAAACGCTCCTCAGCTCTTCAATTGTTTCATCAGATTCGTCAGTTTCTTCAAAAAAGTTCGAGTGAAAAGTTTACATTTCCTGCTATGAATCGACATATGCGACTTGTTATTCATAAATTCGCTGTAAGAAATGCTTATTGTTGACCAAGTATAATGACATATATGTATGTGTGTATTCCACTATAGGAAGTATGTGGTATTACTAGTGAGAGTCACGGAAAAGAAGGAAGACGTTCAGTAACTATTTATCGTGCTCCATGTTGGAAATTACCTCGAGACGAAACTATCCAAGAAATTTTGAGCCAAGTAGGATTAGGAAAAGATACAAAAAAGACGAATAAGAAGCAGAAAAAAGGTGAGTTTATAACTGAATTGTTTCGAGTAGTATATTTGGTTCACATGTGAATAGCAGCAACATTTTCAATGCCAACAGCAAGTACATATAGCGTTCGTGGTCGAAAAGAATTGGAAAGGTCGTTGGCTGTCGATATTGGAGAAGACAATATTGGGCATCGGTAAGTTATGTAGAATCTTTTTTTGAGTTGTTACTAAAACAAGGAAAGTATGTTACAGTCGATGGGTTGGTCGAAAGGTCAAAGTTTAGGACATCCAAATAGAGAAGAAGCGGGATTGAAGCAACCGGTTCAGGTTCGTATTCGTCCTCCAAGAGCTGGTTTGGGAAGTGAGCAGTCTGAGAAGAGCCAAAATGAATGAATAGCAACCAGTTACTAGTTGTCTTGTTGGCAGTGGCGATCGGTATAGTAGCACGAGAAGAAGACTTTGAATTTTATTGTTTATTTTGAAAGGACCAATCATTAAATGTTTTCATTACGGTTTATAACGTTGATATGCTTTTTTGGCTGCAGTCAATTGTGTTTTTAGTGGCATGGAAATGCGGTAGATATATCCAAAAGCTTTCCGCTGCAAATAAGTACGAAAGCGCGGTTAAGTTGTGTTGGTGAAAGTGTCTTTAAAGGAAAATAACAAGCTTCATTATCTTTGCGTTCAGATTGCATTGTTCTGTTCCAAGATGAATATAGCGCTTTGTAACGTCTGTCGAGCATGAAGAAGACGAAAACTTGTATGTATCTTGATCAGAAGAAATGGCAGCGGAATGATTGTCCAGTGATTTCAGAACTCGATTGCACATGAAGAGACATTCCTGACAACTATATTGCCTTTATTCATTTAGAATTCACCGAACAAACAAAACGAAAATATTCTAAGGCATCCTTCGCCTGACCAACCATTCAGCATCCTTTCTTATTATGAGCTATAAGAACTGGTTGTATAAGATGGGTAACTGCTGTAGCTGGAATAGCTACTGCTGTACATCGGATAAGAACTGGAATAGCTGGGATAATAGGGAGTAGGAGTTGGTTCCTGAATGTAATAGAAACCGTACTCCAAGTTGCACAAAAGACATTCGAAACACCATTGGTAACATTCCAAGTACCATTCTGGATAATAATAAGTCATTGGAGGAGCTTCATAGGAAGTATAAGTATTGGTTGCATAGGAAGATGAGTACATGGGAGTCGAATAGGAAGATGAATACGTTGGAGTTGCATAGGAAGAAGATGAAGTATATGCGCCACGAGAATAGGAGGAATATTGATAAGGAGTTGGTCGAACATATCCAGATGGGCAGTATTTGTCAAAGTTGTTGCAGTAGAGGATATCAAGACCGTAGGGATAATAGAAATTGTACTTGAAAAGAATGAGCCATCTAAAGGATGCAAGTTTCAAAATGTACTTACTTGTTGATAGCAGTAAAGACATCCCGCACAAGCTTGAGCACAAGGTTGAATCCATGGATAAGTTGTATAGGTAGGACTGTATGAGGATTGATAAGGAGAAGAATAAACTGGACTATAGGAGCTGCTATAGCTAGGAGTGTATTCACTACTATAGCTTGGAGTATACTCGCTAGTGTAGGTTGGAGTATATTGACTGCTGTATCCTCTAACCTTGGAAGCTATATGAGAGTCTTTGAGAGGTCCTGCAACTGCATATATGACAACTCCAAATAATAGAAAGGAGACTAGAGAAATTTTGTTCATGTTGTTGCAAAATATCCCAAAACAAAATAACAAATGGAGTTGAGTGAGAAACGCTGCTTTTATAATCGCTATGGCGTTTCTTTTATACACCACAAAGCCAACACATCAGGCGGCATTTTTCTTTTCTATTAGATCGAATCGAGCCAAATGAAGGCACAAGAAAAGCCAATGTTCTCTTTGGCCGGTGCATTTTTCTACGAGAAATGGACAAGGCGCCAATCAGCCCAGGATGCCACATTGCCAAGAATGCTGTGGGCTGTGGAGGCAGAGAATGCAGACATGAACGACAACGAAGGATCGCATGCATAGTAACTTGGATGTATCGTGTTCAAAGCCAATATAGTTTTGGACATTTGATTATTTCAAAATAAAAGCAACTTTATAAAGTCCTTTGACTTTGCACGATGATATTTTGTGCCATCAAACACAATCCAATCTTGTCTATATATATCAGACACTGTTGCGATTCTCATCGAACTTCTTGTTCTACCTGCTTAGAAAAAGATAGTTGTTTGTATCGGTATAGTTGAAGTTGGTGCCGGAAACGAAGAAAATGTGGAAAGAGTATTTCCATTCACGTCACTTGAAAAGGTGCTCGTTGGAACGGGAGAGAATGATGGGAATCCACTGGAAACAGCTCCTGAACTGAAACTAGGAACAGCAGTTGTAAAAGGACTGAAAGTTGGTGCTGCAGTCAAAAGTGGCCCGTTGAAAACGACTGTAGGCTGACTGATGCTGCTGGTTGGAGCTGCGAAAAACGGTTGAGAGGTTGGCACCGAACTAAAAGTTGATGATGGCAATATCGAAGGAGTTGCAAATGAGGAAGGAGTCGAACTGGTTGAAAGACTGGGAATCTGCGAAGAATCTGGCACGTTACTTGAAATGACTATGCCAGTAGGAATCGGTTGAACTGTTGTCAGAGGAATTGCTGTTGAAACAGGTTCTGGAGCCTCGGTTGGTATCGGAGCTTCTGTTGGTAATGGAGCCTCCGTTGGAATTGGAGTTGCACAACCATTGCACGGAACTACAAATACATTAAAAGGTAGTTTGGTTGGAGTTGTAGAAACTGCCAGTTGATCGTTGCTGCTCGGAGAGAAGGACACAAGATTAGAAGGAGAAACTGTTGGGCTGGTAGTACTTGGAGCAACTGTGGAAGGAGCATCTTGAGTTGTCACAGTTGTTGTTGACGAACTATCCGAACTTGCCATAGTACTGCTTGGCATATAATATTTCGAAGGTTGAGAATAGAGCGTCAAGCCATAACCATAGTTTTGATATTCATCAGTTATTTGTTTGGGTGACTCATAGATGAAGCCAAACTCCCAGAGACACTAGTTGGATAGCATGATGAGTATTTGGAGGTTGTATTGAGATACTACTTACCAAAAGACAGTCGAAACAAGTAATGTGGCAATCCACATACCTAAGATATTTTAGAGATTGAGGAAAAACATTTCGAAAATACTTACCATGGTGGATATGTATATGTCAATGGAGGCTGTGGATATTGCATGGGAGATACAGTTGAATAGGCTTGAGACATGGAATACATTCCACGTGAATAATCTGATGTCTTGGCTGAAGAACAATATTTTCCATAGTTCTTACAGTATAAGATATCCAGTCCCCAAGGATAAATGAATTCATACTGAATGGACGAAGCAACGAAATGAATAGATGAATAATATCATAGAAAGATGACCGATAACTTACCTGTCGATAACATTGAAGACAGTCTTCACATACTAGTGCACATAATGGCAGATATTCATACTCTCTGTAGGACGGAGTCGATGTTGGATATGGAACATAAGAATATTGATAAGGAGTGTACTGATTGTAACTAGTTGGAGTATATTCAGTAGAATAGGTACTCTGAGATGGATATCCATAAGCTGCACTTGTATGGAATAGAGTGCAGACACATAATAATACTCCAATAATCGTCGACAAGTGTTTCATATCGTAAGAGGAAATTCACAAGGAACTGTTAATGTGCAACTAGCGTATATAACAACAAGTGAGGCGTTATAGAACAGCGATGATGGCAAGTGTGGGCACGTCTTGAGGAAATGCGAACATTTTTCTTTGATTTCATCGTTGTCGATCGATCCAAGCGCAATTTGGCTTTAGCATTTTTCTTTCCAATTGGTTGGTCCACTCGATGGACAATATGAACAGACAACTAGTTTCTTTGTGTTTTTATTAGTAACTCCAACACACAAGTAAACAATATTATTGTAACAACGCATTGTGTCAGGGAGATAATGGTTTAAAGTTGGCAAGCTGCTCAAAGATACCTTGTTTCGTTACCCAATACTGATGTATGAAACCACCTAAGAATATTTGTATAAATATATGCAGCAGTTGAAAATTGTCAAGCAGCAGATCAAGTCAACAATCTACTTACCCACAGCGATCATTGCTAGTCTGCCATTTCTTAGTTCCGACCATTCATACTTGCGAAAAGTATCGGGATCCTTTCCCAAACCCAAAGGATCAAAATGAAATACTCCAGGTTCTCTCTTTCCTTCCATCATTTGAGAAACCGCAAACACACTGATGATTTCGAAAAATATCACAAATAATAGAATCTGTGACATTCCACCAGTTTTGACATAAACATCTATGTGACAACATTAACAATAGCTTCTCTCATGAAATACAACCAATTCCTTGCCATGTGCTAAGACAGGAGGTACTTTGGAGAAATAGGGATGAGGAAAAGTCCACAACTCTTGTACCATAAACCCAAGTGCAGCTAACATTGCAATACGACAGTGTTTTAGTTCTGCCTCGCGCATCCTATTCGATCATTATGACAAAATCATACAACTGGATGTTCAGCATACCACTTCACATCGAAGACATTGGTAAAGCCAAGTGGATCGAATCCAACTAGAAAATAAAATAAGCAACAAATGCTACGAAAATGCGGTTCTTATCCTACCGTCACCAGCCATGGTACCTAATATCGATGTTTTCAATATGCGTCAAGTTGCGCAACAAAAACTTACCATCGAGATTTTTTGGCCACAACATAAAAGGCAATGCTTTTGACCATTTTGGCTTATTCGAAACAGTCTTTTTCTGTTCAACTGGCTCCTTTGTAGTTTGCTTTTCCACAGTTGTTGGCTGTTTCTGAGTTACCGTCTTTGCAGCATCTGGAGTCGAGGTAGATTTTGAAACTTCAGCCTTTGCTTGTGAAGCTTTGGAAACTTCTTCTTTCTTTGTCTCCTGTTGTGACGACGAATCAGATTTTGCTGTTGGTTTATCGGAGGCACCGGATTTTCTGGCGGATGATTCCTTTCCATTGGAAGCTGTCATAGCCCATGCTACTACATGACAGGAGGAGCATCGGATACGATTCTTGTAACATTCTAAAAGACTATGTCTTGAGCTCAACGGATTCTTCAAAAACGTTGTGCTAACAAATGCCATCCTGGAAGAACCAAGTCTGTCACAAGATGAATGGGAGATTGTTCTCGTTGGGAGATGAATGGTGAGCACACGATGACCGAAGGAATGCATAGGAAAGTGTAAAGAGAATAACTAGAGCGAACTTTACAAATATCTTGTAGCATACCGAATAGTGGGAGCCATATAAAGAGACATATAGTTGAAAAGAAAAAGTTTTCAACTTTAATCGTCGATGGAGGAGAAAACCAAGTTGGAAGAGAATAAAGTATTTATGACTCTTTTCATTTACAGCATTGTAAGATTATTCTAAGTTTGCCGCTCTTGTGCGTACGTTTCTAGAATATCATCGACATCTTGTTGAATACAAGTTTCGTTATTTTCCAATAGTCGGATTCGTTGAGAACAATTTTCGTTACTAGGTTCCCATATGTATTCACCTTGGAGCATTTCTACAAGTTGCTTCACTTGTTTCTGTATTTCTTGAAGAGAACTTTTCTTTAGTATATTTTCTTCGCTTTCTTTGGCATCGTGAATCTCCTTTCTATATCGTTCAAGAAATGGAAAGATATTCTCGATGGGCAACACGGAATGTCCAGTTACTTTGGCAATTCGATACAAAGTATTCTGATGGAGTTTTTTAATCTTATTGGCTATCTGAGTACCTTTCGAAGAGTTGAGACGATATTCCAAGTCGTCTTTTATCCATTCTGTTTCTGTCTCCAAACACTGACCGAGTAGTTCCAACTGATTTTGGACATCTTCCAAAAGGTATTTCCGAGTGGAAGCTATTCGAAGGGTCAACTGAATGCAACGACTTTGAACTTTTTTATAGAATAAATGTTGTTGATAAAACTGTTGGATAGTTTGCATTCTTTTATAAGACTCTTCTAGGAATCTTACAAGTTTATGACGAACTTGTGCTTGAATATGATGAATAGCCAACTGCACAACTTGTTCTTCCAATGCCTTTCTTTCTTTTCTTTGAATATCCAGCTGCCGTCGTATGTTGGGTTCATCGTCTCTATTCCTATTCAATTTCTCTTGTGGTGTCTTCATTCTTCCATTTAGAAATTTTTGAGTTGCACGAATTTTGTGCAGATTTGCTAAAGTACGAATTACGTTTGATTGCATTTCTTGAATATCATCTTGTATTTTGAGTACTTGTTTGTGAAACTCCTGAAACGACTGTTGTAAAGAACATCTTTTAAACTGTTCGAAGGGATACCTTGACAATGCACTTTTTTGACTTTTGTATAAATCAATCAAATCAAGGATAAAATATTCAAAGGAAGAACAAGATTCCGACAAATGACATAGATCATTCTCCATTCTATATATATTTCCTTGGATATCATTGTCCTTCTGGTTGGATGAAAACAACTCCAATTCTGGAGACTTGCACTCGACAACCGTTGATATCAAAGATTCCAGTTGGTCCTTCTTCTTCTCAAGTTGTTGTACTCGTTCTTGAAATAGAAGCAATAGAGTTTGTCTCTTTTCGACTTGCTTCGTTTGACTTGATAAATCTTCCTTTCCACTGGAGCAAATACCACTTGATGTTTCATCCGACTTCTTTCTAGTAGAGTGCTTATATCGTAGAGGTACTATTTTGTTATCATGGACTCTCTGTATAAGGTGCCTTAGCATATCAGCTATCTCACTATCTAAGAATAACCATTCCAAACGTTCTGCTAGTTCATCTTCTGATTCAAGCTGCTCTTCCTTGTTTTCAGACTGTAATAATATTTGTTTCACAGGAAGGGACAAGCTTTCGAGTGCCTTTATGAGTTGCAAGGCTTCGGAATGGCGGGTCAAATTCCCGCGATTCATTTTTATAATTTGGAAAGGATGGGGATGTCCTCGAGTCCGAATATCCTGATTGCATATATTTACAAACTAAGGATGAATATTTGTTTCTATTTTTGGCAACATAAACGGACAGTATATGATTTCTATCGTAAAAAGAGGCGAGATTTCAGTCCACTCTGCTCCCACAGTGTTTCTATCCTGGGAAATGCTGCTTTGTGGTGTTGGATGGCCAACAATCTCTCGTTGGACAAGATTGAGATTTTCTCAAGATGATGATGACATTTGTGCAGCCTTGTCGTCTCTTTACTGGACGTTGGAATCCTTTGATAAAGGTACCATCTTGCTTTAAAATATAATAGAATAGTTTCATATTATTGTCTACTATGTTGGGATAGGTTCGCTCCAACTCTTGTTGTGTTGCCACAAATCTGTACTTTTTGCGAGCTTCTGCAAGTCTTCCACAAAAGTCAAAAGCAATACCTTTTCTCGATCGTCCGCCTGCTTTGGATGGTTCCATGGTTGGCGATGTTGGGTAAGTAACTTCAGAAGAATCGGCTCCTACTGAACAAAGCGAATAACAGATTCGATCCTCTGAATATCTCGTCCTATTTAGACTTGCGTTGGTTACGAGAATCCGAACTGAAACACTGTCGCATTGCTAGTATGTTTTTGGTTCAACATAATTCGCGCACACTTCAATAACGTTTTTGTAGTGTTGGCTGTTGTGGGTTGGTTCGTACAAGAAGTATTCCATTTACCAAATCAAATATATAGCGCTTCTGATCCTACAGAAGCTTTTTGGAAAACTCTTGCTACTGGACCTATGGGACAGATTGTTCTTTGGACTTCTTTCTTTGAAATTATAAGTACTCCTGCAGTGATACAAATGCTACAGGGAAGTGGACGGGAGCCTGGTTACTTTGGCTTTGATCCTTTGGGCTTGGGAAAGAACCCGCAACTCTACAAGCGATTTCAGTTGTCCGAGTTGAAGAACGGTCGACTGGCAATGATAGCTATTGGAGGACTCATTCACCAGGTATGCTCATTCATATCTTGATATGTTTTGTACAGCCTTGTTGACGTTCGGTATCTAGTCATTTCTTACTCATATGGGTGCTATTCAACAGTTGCAACAACATAAATGGTTTCCATAATATCGTGGTTTGTAACAAGGAACAGTTGTGGGTGTGGGACAATAAAAGAATATTTTTGGCCACGCGGGACATTTTTGGCATTTCTGGCTTTTTGGGTTGGAAAGAAGAAAACTTGGCGCCAGAAAAAATGCTATCGGATATTCTCTAGTTAGCATACGCTAAATACTTGCATATGCAGAAACTATTTGAGAGAGTAGAAACTGTGCCTGTTAATCCTTGTATAAGCTTGAAACGTTATTTGTATACTGTGCAGCAAGCGTTTATTCACGCCAGACAGTATCAACGCGAAGGCAACTATGAACGAGAAGCACTGTTGCTGCTTCGAATAGCAACTCTTGTACAGAAAACTATCTCGAAACATCCGAATTATAACAAAATAGAAAGTGCAAATATTGTCAAGGTACTTGCGCCAAGCTGCAAGGGATTGGAATTGGTTGAAAGTACGATTTCTTTTAGGAATTCCGGCTATATGCACAGCTTGCCATAAAAAGATTGGAAGAAATAAAACCTTTGATCGATGCCAAGCAGAGTAATTGTGAAGACTCGCAACCGGCAAATAGTGTGAAGGACAAGAGTGCACCAGAAAGTGAAAGCTTGAACGCTGGAATATCAACGCACTCTTTGCCTGCGACAAAAGCTAGAACTGTCCAAATACATGAGGATATGCTTTATGTATTCGAGAGTGCTGCAAGGAAAAATACAAAGAACAACAAGGAAACCTGTGGTATTCTTGCTGGTGTCCTCAAGCAGCGTATACTTGTAGTTACCAGTCTTATTATTCCAAAACAAACGGGAAAGAGTGATTCCTGTGAAATGTTGAATGAAGAAGAGCTTTTTGAGTTGCAGGTGAGAGGAACAAAGTATATCTATTTCATCCGAGTCGAATGTTGGACTTAGGACAGGAAGAGTTTGATGACGTTGGGATGGATACATACACACCCGCAGCATCCATGTTTCTTAAGTTCAGTGGATGTTCATACTCATGCAAGTTTCCAAGTATGTGAATGTATTTGACTGTGACAAGGTAATTCATGGAATATTGACGAATATTTATCTAGTGGATATTACCTGAATCCATTGCCATTGTTGTAGCTCCTACCGATAAGCAGCGCATTGGAATATTTAGCTTGACACATCCTGGTGGCCTTGAATATACTTTACAGTGTCAACAAAGGTACGGTGTTGGCAGCTTTGTTTTTTCTTATTGAGTTGTATTATAGAGGACATCATCCTCATCCTGAACGAGTTCCAAAAGGTTATCCTGGAGAAGGAAAACCTTTTTATGAAAATTGTACCCATGTTGAGTTGATAAGAGATGATTCGATTCGTTTTGAGGTAAGTTTTGGCAAACGTTCAAAACTATGTCCAGTGAGGAAGCATCGAGTTACCAATGCTGTTTATTGTTTGTTTTACCACAATATTCGGTAATGTCATCGATGCAACAACAAGTCTGTCGTGTCCATTAGGATAAGATATGAATATGTATGTATATACACACAGAAGAGAGTAATGGACATATTCTACCTGTTGGACATACATAGATATATATTCTCTTGAAGATAATATTCTTATATGATTTTGTTGATATAGGTTTATGATTTGCGTTAGGACAGACATGTCAGGGAAGGTGTAAAATAGCAGTGGTGGGAAATATTGAAAGTTGTTGTGGCTATCCAGTTGATTCTTGTACAGTGAATAGCACAAGGAATACTCCATCGTATTTTTTTCACAAATTATCTTCCAAAGTATTTTTGGTATCCTTCTATGAGAAATTGTCTAAATTGTGAGTGGAAGATTTGTAATTGGGGATTGGATAAACCGAAGAATGTTGTCCCGTTGTATTCAAGCGGTAAAGCTTTATGGCACCCGTAATATGCAGTGGAGTATATACCGACGTATTTCCACTTGCACGTTGTCAACAAACTTGTTATATCCCAAGACAAAGTTATCGTCGCCTACTTTGTATTGGAAAAGACATAGTCTTCCCTCTAGTCCGTTTGACTATAAAAGACAAAGAAATATTCACAACAAGGTAGAGTCCTCTGGAAACGAGTCTGTGCAGGCGGCTGTTGCGCAACAACAGACGCCACAGACTACTGCTTTGAGTCCTACCGAGTCGCGTGAAGTGTTGTTGTCTAATCCTGCTCTCGTTGTTTGCAGAGAGTTGGAGTGGGGAAACGTGTTCTTTGGTTTCGAACAAGCGAATAAATATTCCTTAAAGACACCTGACGGTCGAATTGCAGGTTACATTGCAGAAGAAGATGGACTTGGCAAGTCTTTGCTTAGAAATATTCTTCGAACGCATCGTTCATTTAAAGCGACCATATTGGATCCAACTGGTCAGCCAGTCATGGTTATAAGAAGGCCCGCTTATCTTTTGACCAGTTCTCTTTATGTAGAAACTCCTGAAGGCGATCCCATCGGTGAGATTCGAATGAATTGGCATCCTTGGAGAAGAAAATACGATTTATATGTCAACAAGAGACAGTTTGGAAAGATTGATGCAGGCTTTTTAGCAGTAGAGTTTCCAATACAAGATGAGAATGGGAATATAATTGGCAGTGTGAGCAAAGACTTTACTGGATTTGCCAAGGAATTGTTTACGGATGCTACTCAATATGTGGTTCGTCTAAGACCTCCCAGTGAACTTGTTTTAGATACCAATGGCATTATTCAAACCAATAATAATAGTAGCAATAGTCCTGTTGTCGAATCCAACTCCACGAGTCTTAGCACGGAAGAAAGAGCAGTTTTATTTGCAGTTGCTGTTTCTGTGGATTTCGACTACTTTTCATTGCATAGTCGTCATGGAAGTTTTATGCCTTTTCCATTTATGATGCCATTTCCTTGGCCAGGAGGAAGTGGAGAGCAAAGTGGTGGAAGTAATGATGGTAGTAATCAAGATGGAACAACTTCTACAGATTCCAAGGAAAGTCCATCGTCTGGAACAACTTCGACGGATACCGATGGAGATATTTCGAAAGGCTTTGGAGAAGATTCCAAATGGGCACACTTTGAAGAGGGAAAGTTTGAAGAACCTGATGATATGTTTGAAGAAGAAGACAATAACGGTTGGAGTTTTGGTTCCTTTTTTGGAGACGATGATGATGATGACTAGATATCCTATTTCATTTGGTATAGAAAGAGTGAAATGAAACAAAACAAATGTAGAAATAGAACATATATATATAGAGGACGGAATAAGAGCCAAGTGTTTATTCCATCAATACGTCCATCATATTGTACAATTTTTTAGACTCCTTATGTTGTATTTTATTCCATAGAAATACAACTGCATCGACGGTTCCTTGTGCATAAATATTTCTTCCTAAAACATTGTGTTGAAATGCAATTTCCACCGAATTGTCAGGACTCGTCAATCGATAAGTATGAAACGCATGACCACTTAGATATTCTGTTGGTATTTTCAATTCTTCTTGTTGCTCCTTTGGACTTCGAATCATTCTCAAGTTTGTATTGACATCGAAATGTGCACCCATTTTTATGAACGACTGAATTATTTCCTTGGCAGTTCCTGAAGTATCCGCTTTGTTTTGTTGATGAGATTCGGTTACTTGTAAACGATAATTCTGGAATAGATGAGGAAAGCTTTGAGCCATTTTATCCAGCATAGTTTGTAAAGCAACTATTTGTTTTCCCATATTCGGTGCTATTACAGCATAGGTATTGGATTGTAGAGTCGACTGAATAAGTTGCTCCCGATCACCTCCCGTCGTTCCCATAACAAAAGGAATTTGGTATGTTTGATAAAATAAGGCATTGCTGTTCACAGCGTCCGGATGAGTATAATCGACTGCAATCAAACGAGGATAGTCTCGTACAATCTTTTTTATCTCACTATCTCTTTGGGATGGCCTATATGGTGACTATGCGTCATTCGACAATTGAATAGAAAAGTATCTCACTTTAACAAGGTTATGTTGGGACAGTGGTTGATTTGTTGCAAGCGAAACAAAAGATCAGGTTGACTTTCCGCTGTAAGTGAATACGGTACGACACTATAACAGTAGAGAGGAAGAAAAAGACCGAAAAATACAAGACAAAATCTTACTCTAAGCCTCTTTCTAAGACTACCTTTAATACTTCACTACTCATTTTACCAGGTAGTCCATTGACCATCACTTGCGGAGTACAACATAGGATCAAAATAGTTGTCCGTTTTTTCTTATTCCATTGAAGATACTTTGTTACATATGTATGTGAATGCTGACGAAAACTGTGCCAATATTTTCTACTAGTCTTGTTTTTATCATACAACGAGTAGGAAAGCACAAAATTCATCCGCGTGCCCCATCCATCCATCTTCTCATGAAAATCCGAGTACGGTCGAATGTTTGTGCCTTTTGACTCGTCTGCTTGTCAACATTAAAAAGCAGTTGCCGAAGATGTCTTGTCCGATGAAGAAGAACTCCACAACACATCTGTATCTTGACGACTTGAAAGCAAATCTTTGGTGTCTGCATGGATAGTTCCCTGTTCGGTTGGATCGGTTTCCGTGGATGTGCTCTGTTCACTACTTTTACGCCGTTCATTTCTTCTTCTTCTTCTTCGGTGCGACTCTCTTTTGAAATTCGACTCTGAATCGGCATTACCTTGCGGACTATCATTTCCTGTATCCCAAGACTCGACTGTATCGCTAGTTGGTTGGCTACCTGCATCTATGCATGTATATAAAATGCAAGGAAATATTTCCCATTCTACTTACTGTACTCTCCATAAATGGACGCCAATCCATCGTCTGCACTATTATTACTTGGTAACGGTGCAGCAGGAGTAGGATTGGTTGCAACATCTCCGTGGATATTCCT
The DNA here is from genome assembly GCA_026122205.1 of Galdieria yellowstonensis. Lineage (NCBI taxonomy): Eukaryota > Rhodophyta > Bangiophyceae > Galdieriales > Galdieriaceae > Galdieria > Galdieria yellowstonensis. The sequence continues at coordinate 134,145 of JANCYU010000056.1, forward strand.
GTCATACTTGTTGGTGCGAACACTGCTGCCATTATTCAATCTCCGCTTATCCGGATTCCGTGGACCCACTCTTTTTTGTATTGGCTTTTGATCTGCACTGTTATCTGTTTGCCAGCTGTCAACTTGCTTCCAATCACTGTTCTCGCTTTCTCCAAAACCTGTATCAGGTATACTCATGCTGGTATCGTTCAATACAAAACTGTATCGTGAAGCTATGGCTTGGCCATTAGTCGAAGATGGTGATCGTTCGTACATTTCTCGCATAATAATCTTTACTTCTTCTGCTACTGCAGAATCGGGAATATTCACAAGACTCTGTAGACAACCTGGCGCAGCCGTTCGTCCAAACAAGAAACCAGTAGTTAACCCCAACAAAGTAGCTGGTATTCCGGGACGGAGTCTAACCGAATTGGAAACACTGTAATATTTTTGAAATTGCTTGAGACCATAATAAATCAGCGAAAAAGTTCTAAATTGAGTTGAGTGCGATAATGTGTAAACAAAAACTCAGACTCACGTCACAGCTGAAAATATACCTCGTCGAACGATACTGTTATCACATTGCACCAAAGCCTTTCTTTCTTCTGGAGTTACTTGATAATGATTATCCAGTACTCGCTGAAACAATTCTTGAAAAACTGCACGTTCCAATTCATACATGGTAAGAACGACTCAACAAATTTTATAATCAACAACACAAATTATCCAGAAGAAAAATCGAGTCTAACTTTCTACAGAGAGCAATTTCGAGCACATCCGGCAAAGCACTTTTCCAAGCAAACGTTGTTGATCAACGCTGCAACATCTTGAATAGTGCAGTTGCTTTTGCTGGAGATTTGTGGTTCAGTGCTTGGTTGTGATGTTGTAGTGGGTTTTGGCTTGTCGATTGCTATGCAGTGTGTAGCGTTATTTCTTCCTGAAGGACAGGCATGTACGCAATTTGCGTTGCCATCATACAACTGATCGCTTATGAAAGTTCCTTTGGGACAAGAATCAAGGCATTCGCGACCATAGATGACGGAGTTGGAAGGGCAAGCATCTAGACAAAGGTTTCCTGATCGATAAGTGTAATCGGGACACGACGAACGGCATACAGAGCGATAAATATAAGGCCAGTAGGATGGGCATTGTGATACACACGTTTGTATAAAAGGTTGACCGCTTATCACAATATAAGGTCTTTTAGATGAGCATTTTGCCGCACATTTTCCTCCATCAATCAAAGGAGCTTCTGAAGAATCGCAACTGGTTCTGCACGCGCGGTTATAAAGGACTGTGTTGTTAGGGCATCGGTCGATACAGTCAAATCCAAAGAGTGCCAGTCTCTCTGGGCACCTGCAGGTTTTTTTTCAGTCATTGATTCGAGCTGGTCATGATGATAAGAACTTACTCGGATACACAGGTTTTGTTGTTCAAGTTGTACGGTGCTTCCTAGACATACTTCATGAGCAGATGGATATAGTTGGATGTTACTCTGACTTACTGCAGGGCAAAATTCCACGCAAGTATTGTTATGTTGTTTTTTTCCCGCAGGACATTTGTCGACACACATGTCACCGTCGAGCAGTGGTTTAGACGGAGGACAAGTTTCAACACATACTGGGGATTCATAATTGAGTATGACACGAAACTTGCCGTGGCAGTGATATCGACAAACTTGGCCGTCATATACCATATCTTTTGGACACTGCAGGCATTCATGGATGAATTTTTCAAAGTCAAGTTATATGCTTTTGTTGTACTTACGCTACTTGTGCAGAAAGTACTGTTCAGAAGAAATTTGTTGGGTGGACAGCTTTCTAGACAGTTTTCTCCATCTTGTACTCGATGCATTGGGCATTGATGTCGACAAATGCGACCGTCTCGAAACGGCTTATCTTTAGGACAGCCATAATTACACTCCTTGTTTTCCAGATCGAGCCCTAAGCATTTGGTGTTGGTTCGATGTTATTATTCTCTGTTGTCAAAAGCTGTTTGCTTACATTGATATGGATTGCATTGTGCTACACAAAGTAGACCATTCTTGAATGGTTTCCAAGAAGGACAACTGGAACGACATATTTTGTAGTCTTGAACAATGTCGATGTACGGATGTGATGAAGGACAGCTTGTTACACAGTTTCGATCCTCGGTGATATAGGAATCTGGTGGACCTATACGATAATAGAATACAAGTGAGAATGGATAGCAAGGACTGTTGAAGAAAATGTTTCTCACAAGCTTTGACACATGTTTTTGCAGAAATGAACATATCCTGGGAGCATGTTTTGGTGCATTGAAGACTCTCTGTATCCAGAAAATACTCAGAAGGACATTGTGGATTGGTTTCATTGGGCAGAAGAATGCGTTTGGTTTCAAGGATACCAGAAGAAGTAGACGAAGAAGTAGCAGTGTTGTCAGGTTGCACCTCTGTTGCAAGAAGAAAGTGAGCGAGTGACAAAGCTACAAATGCTCCAAGTACACTCGAAGCCTTTATCATACTATAGTATTTTTGAAAAACTGTTTCAGTCAAATTTGGACAATGCGAAATAATTCATTTCCTTGGCTTGAGCACCTCGCTATATATAGAAAAAAAGGCGCGCAAAACAAAAGCATTTTTCTTCACAGTTTTGTGTAGTGCATGAAAGCCCGCCAAAATTCTGGGTGATGTTTCAAGAATATGTCAAGAACAGTTGTTTTGTAGAAATGGTGGAAAGACGACTGTGTAATATGTTTGTATGATATTTCAAGTTTCAGTTTATTGTGTTGCATTTTATAAACTTGTGGTTTCGAGGAAATTGAAAAGTACATATAGAGGAAGCAATCTTACTTTTGATAAAGAACGTTTCTTTTTGTTTGCGAGCTGTTTTTTTCTTTGCAAGGATTTATTTTATTCAAACTCATTCCCAGAGGGTAACTCTTCATATTGTAAGAATATATCCTTGATACGTTGATGGTGGTCTTTTTGCATCGGAACAAATGAAAGAAAATATTTTCTTGGGAGGTTTTGATATATAGGCTTGTACTAGGGGTCTTCAGATGACAGAAAAGGAGAAGTTGTTGTGTTTCATACACGGTAGAAATCCGCTTCATCTTTAATGCTTGAGAAATTGTGTGGGCGGGCTGGCGTAGAAATTAGCTCGGCTTTATGGGCCAGTCGCGTGGCGGGACCGGCGAATCTTTATTTCCACAGCCTGTGTCGATGCGCCTTAGTTCCACCTGCTCGAATCTAATTGATGATTATGGCACTGTTCCACTGGATTTCTTGGGATAGATTGAACGGATGGTATGACACCGACGCTATTAAATGCGACGAGCTTTTAATTTCTTGTAATTTTACTTTCTTGTCAGAAGGATGGAAATTACGGAGAACGCTGCAGTTATATCTTCAGAGGTAGACGAACAGAAGAAAGAACCTTTATTTCGAGGAAGTTTGGACGGGCATGACCTCTCAGAAGAACTCCTAAATGAGGAATTAGAGAAACTAGAGGTGCAGTTGAGTGGAACCAAAGTTTCTTTCTTCAATTCTATTACACTGGGTAACCCACAGATATTTACTTGGGTTCTTGTTGCGTTTGCTTCCATGGGTGGTTTACTTTCTGGACTTGATCAGAGCTTAATTAGTGGAGCGAATCTTTATATGCCGGCCGACTTACACTTGGATAGTGGCCAGGTCTCTTTGGTTGATTCTTTGATGCCTTTGGGTGCTGTTTTGGGTGCATTAATGTAAGTGCAGTGCTTTAAAACGCATTTTTGATTTTTCTTACAAATATTATATAGACTGTCCCCTACTAATGAACTTTTGGGTAGAAAACTATCTATCATCGTTGCTTGTCTTTTATATACTTTGGGTGCCGGTTTAGAAGCAGGAGCTCATTCTGTAGGCATGATGTATGCTGGACGTTTCATTCTGGGTATGGGCTTGGGCTTAGAAGGAGGAACTGTTCCGGTGTATGTTGCAGAGTGTGTAGCGAGAAAATTCCGAGGCAACCTTGTTTCCTTATATCAGTTTAATATTGCCCTTGGTGAAGTTTTTGGTTATGTTGTTGCTGCAATTTTCGTCAATGTTTCAGGAACCTGGCGTTGGATGTTGGGATCTTCTCTCCTATTTTCTACTATTTTACTCATAGGCATGATTTTTATGCCCGAAAGTCCCCGTTATTTAATGCATAAAGGTCGTGAAGTTGAGTCATATAGTGTCTGGAAACGAATTCGTGGTGTGTCAGACATAGATGCGAAACGAGAATTCATTGTAATGAGACATTTGGTTGAACAGGAACAGGAAGAGAAGAAACGTCTTCGATATCCTTATTTGGATTTCATAAGGGTGCCTAGGTGTCGTCGAGCGATTGTGTATGCCAACATTATGGTTTTCTTGGGTCAGTTCACGGGTGTCAATGCTATAATGTATTACATGAGTGTTCTTATGAGTGAAGTTGGTTTCTCTGCCAAGAAATCCGTATTTATGAGTCTGGTTGGCGGAGGCTCCTTATTATTAGGTACTATTCCAGCCATATTATGGATGGACCGATTTGGTAGACGAGTTGCAGCCATTACTCTTTTGCCAGGTTTCTTTATTGGATTGCTTATTATAGGATTTGGTTATTTTATACCTTTATCGGACGTTCATGCTGCAGAAGGAGTTTACATCACCGGTTTAATAATTTATATGTGGTTCTTTGGTTCTTATGCGTGTCTTACTTGGGTTCTCCCATCAGAAGTTTACCCAACATACTTACGTAGTTATGGAATGACGAGTTCCGATGCCACCTTATTCCTTTGTGCTTTCATTGTCACTTACAACTTTACGCGAATGCAAAACGCTATGACCAAGACTGGACTAGCTGTTGGTTTCTACGGTGGTATTGCCGTATTTGGTTGGATATATCAAGTGCTTTGTATGCCAGAGACCAAAAATAAGACGTTAGAAGAAATTGATCTTGTCTTTTCGAAACCGACCAAGGAGTTGGTAAAGGAGAATTGGCAATCCGCCAAAGAAACTGTTTCGGATTTGTTCCACTTGCGTTGGAAGCGGGCTTTTGGGCTTCAGCAAGATTCGTAGTTTGTTAGTTTTCTTACTTTTTTATATGTGTCGTATTTGGAACGACCAATAAAATGTGGTTTCATAGCTATGATGAAAGATTAGATGTTGAACTCCTCCACCGCACGCACGAGTGGAAGTCAACACTCCACGAAAGCTGATTGGCTACAAATGCTTCCCCAACCGGCCATCGTTCAAAGACAGACACGGTAACATTGTTTCTTTCCTCATTGCGGATTGCTAGTTGAAACAACAAAATGGGTTCTGCTGGCGAGACTTCTACTTTCCTTTTTACCTCAGAGTCTGTTAACGAAGGTCATCCAGATAAAATATGTGACCAAGTAAGCCGTTGTTTTGTTTTTTTGCAAAGTTTATCTCACTTTTCTTTCTTGTGTCAAGGTTTCCGACGCTGTCTTGGATGCCTGTCTCGAAAGAGACCCTCTCGCAAAGGTAGCTTGTGAGACCGCAACAAAGACAGGGATGGTTATGGTTTTTGGAGAAATTACTGTAAAAGGTGCCACTATTGATTATGAAAAGGTCGTCCGAGACACTATCAAGGAAATTGGCTTCGATGATGAGAAGAAGGGGTTGGACTACAAGACTTGTCGTGTTTTGGTTGAACTGCATCAACAGTCACCTGATATTGCACAGGGAGTACATGAGAACCGTGCAGCTGACGATGTTGCTGCGGGTGACCAAGGAATTATGTTTGGTTATGCCACAGATGAGTCACCAGACTTCATGCCCTTGACGCATAGTTTTGCAACTCGTCTTGGAAAACGACTTACCGAAGTTCGTAAGAAGGGTATTTGTCCTTGGGTTCGTCCAGATGGGAAGACACAAGTAACTATGGAGTATCGCAAGGAGAATGGTCACTTGGTACCTTTGAGAGTCCATACCGTGGTTATATCTACGCAACATGACGATAATGTTTCGAATGAGAAAATTCGCGCAGATTTATTGGAAAAAGTTATCAAGGAAGTTATTCCTAGTAAATATTTAGATGACAAGACAGTTTATCATTTAAACCCAAGTGGACGTTTTGTGATTGGTGGACCAGAAGGTGATGCCGGATTAACTGGTCGTAAAATCATTATCGATACTTATGGTGGTTGGGGTGCTCATGGTGGTGGTGCATTTTCTGGAAAGGATCCAACCAAGGTTGATCGCTCAGCTGCCTATGCTGCGAGATGGGTTGCCAAATCTATTGTTGCTGCAGGATTGGCAAGACGTTGCTTGGTTCAGTTATCCTATTCTATTGGAATAGCTTCACCGCTTTCTATATTTGTGGACACTTATGGTACTGGAACCAAATCGGATCAGGAAATTTTAGAAATAGTTAAGAAAAACTTTGGTAAGCATGTATTGTTGAAATGACTGACGATGTGAACTGAACATTGTACTATATCAGATCTTCGTCCTGGTCGCATTATTAAGGACTTGAATTTATTAAGGCCAATCTACAAACAGACTGCAGCGTATGGACATTTCGGAAGAGATCCCAAAGTGGAACCGACGTTTACTTGGGAAATACCGAAGAAACTGGAATTTTAAATATGCAATAAATATTGTTGTGTCAATGAAAATATTCATTTCACTTTTTTTTGTGCTTTGGGGAACGTTTTTCTTGAGATAAAGCTTTCCTTTCCAAATCATCAAATACATATTCGTTATAAGTTCGTTTTCCACGACCTAGAAGGATGACAGTATATATCGATAGTTACTTGCGAAGGAATCCAAAACATACTCTGAACAGATTCCTTCTCATCAAAACGATCATGATAGCCTCGACGAACTCGGTTCCATAACTTGGCCACGCTTTGTGAAAAGTCAACCTTATTTCGCTGGCTAAGCATTTACAACAATCTTTTGTCGAGTTTTTACTTACTCTTATTCTTCGGTCATCGATCAAACAATTGTTCATTTTAAAAAACGCTTGTTCACAACACTTGCGATCGGGAAACTCAATAAAGCCATAACAAAGGGATTCGCCTGTGACCTTGTCTTTAATTATTTCAGCCTATCCAAAGTATTTTCATAGGAATCATTTACAATTGTCTTGGAACGAACCTTGCATTCACCAAAACGGGAAAAAATAAGTTCCAAGTCTTCAGCACGAGTCACAGGATTCAACTTGCAAACAAAAAGTGTCTATTTCGAATTACAAGAGTCCATATCACCATCGTTTGAGTGTACAACTTACATTGTCAGGCGGTTTTATTTCTGCATCCGGAATGTCTCCAATAATTTCCAATACTTCTGCTCGAGAACGAGCTTCCTTTCTGCGTCTCAACTTTTCTCTCTCTTCGCTATCCAATTGTTCTTCTTGCCAAGGCTCCTCATCATCATCTTCTACCAGAAGAATGCCTTGAAATGTTTCCCATCAATGCTTCTATATAAAACTTACCTAGTCGAACTTCAAAAGTATTCTTGCTTTGTTTTCTATTCTCCAGTTCAGGAGATGCAGGAATGGGTGGCATTCCTGGTGGGTCTGGAAACGGGTCATCCAATATAATAGTATGATATATACGAATCACTTGAAAAGGTTTCTTTTGTTCATCCACAAGAACAGATTCTATTGCTTCTATGGTTTCCCAGCCCTACAGAAAATAAGACAAATAAATAGTCAACTTGTAGAAATCCAAGTGTATGTACTTCCTCGACTTGACCAAAGATAGTGTATTTGTCATCCAAATAGTCGAGTTGATCACTGAGAGTAATAAAAAACTGACTACCATTCGTATTTGGCTGACCAGCGTTTGCCATAGAAACTCGTCCTTTGCGATTATGACTGGCATACAGAACATTGGTCAACTCTATTCCAGTTATATCGATAACTTACATACCGTAGTTTAGGTGTAAATTCATCTTCAAAATAACGCGCTTGTTCTCCAAAACACATACCATATATACTTTCACCTCCTTTTCCAGTGTTTGTAGGGTCACCTGTTTGTATCACAAAACCCTAAGAGTCCCAGAGCACACTCCACGAAAGAAACCAAAGTAATCAACAAACATACTTTATCTACATAATGAAAAGTACAGTAATGATAGTATTTGATCTTGCACAACTTGAGAAAATTTTTACAAGCCAAAGGCGCAAGCTCGGTGAAAAGGTCGATAACGATGTCGCCTTTCGAAGTTTGGATCAGCACACTCATCGAAAAAGTTGGAAACACACAAATGGACACTTGGGTCCACTTTATAGAAACTTTAACAACAAAAACACACTTAGGCTGTGTTGCTGCAAATCTGCAAAAACACAAGTCCGTCGGTGGTATTAATAAACGAGAAACGCACCGAATCGAGTTGAAAAGGTCCAACTGTGGAACACGACTCCGAGTTGTTGGAGATGGCAGTTACTTCGATACCCGAACGAAAGAAACTATTTGACGCAGTTTCAAAGAATCCTCCTTGAGAAGAGGATCCTTCACTTTGAACGTTGCTTTGCAACTCATCCAATATACTTTGAGCTTCACCTTGCGCGTTACTGGAACCTTTGCTAGAAGTGAATCCTTGGGAAGCTGAATTGGTACTTCCTCCGAAGAAGTTGGAAGCTGACTGTGCGATTGAACTTGAAGAACCTCCTTCAGCTGACGATGCCTCAACACTGGATTCTACACTTGCTTGGAAAAAAGGTTTTGCACAAGATAGGCTGTGACAGATACAAGTATCGAATATGCTCCAATAACATTTGCAAATGCCATTTTCTATAGAAGCACAAGGAAGACAACGTTGCTTATACTGCCAAACACAACTCAAGTCGGTAGAAGCTTTGGCACTTGCCTCCGCTGCAGCACTGCCTTTTGGACCTGCTTCTGTATCAGCTTGGCTACTACTGGTAACTCCATTCGGTCCTGATTGGCTGTTTGAAGAATCCTGTGCCGATGCATCTCCTTTTGTTGCTGAAGCACTTTGTGCTTTTGTATTTGGAGTGTTGGCTTGACCTGCAGAAATAGCTTGTCCGCTTCCAAAGGAAGATGAAGAAGTTGTTGATTGGGAACCTTGAAAATTAATACCACTTATTGTAGAGTCGAAGCTGTTTGAACCACTTGAGCTAAAAGCCGCACCATCTTTTCCTGAGCTCGCACTTGAACCAGCTGCAGTCGTACTTTTGCCATTGGTACCAGCAGTTACTCCTTTGGCATCAGCTGAACCTTGAGTTGATGACAAGGAGAAACTTGAACTGCCTTGTGAAGAAGTAGAGCTAGAGTCTACCGAAGATGCAGTACCTTTTCCATCTGATTCTACTTGAGAATTGGACGTGGAAGATTGTTGGTCACTGGTGGACGAAGATGAACCTGAAGCTTCAGCATTTCCAGAAGAAAAGGAAGAAGAGAAAGTTTCCGTATCGGCCTTGGAGTGGACTGCAACTGTAGCCAAAAGTAGAATTGCAAACAAATAACACAAGTATCTTTTCATATTTTTGGAATAGAAAAGAATGAAAACAGTTTATTGGAAGAGCCTTTATAAGACTTGAGAAGATGTCGATTTGTGCTGTTATTTCATTTCTTTACAGGTCGATTGGATTTTCTAAATATAGAAATACAAGCGAAAGACCCACACGCAAACAATTTTTCTCGATTTTGCCAGGCTGTTTTCCCCTTTGACAGCCTGGAGGGAATTGGTAGTTCAACTATAACTTGACAGAAGCATCCTTCCTAACATTTCAAAGAATGATATTCACAGCCTTGGGAAGCTTACTTTAACTTCTCACAGTAAATAACTAGTCTCTGCTTGGACTCATTGAAAAGTACTGAAACTACCACTAAAGCCTTAAAAAGAAAACAAACAAGCACGATTTTTATTGCAGAGACTAAAACACGTTGGTAGGAGAAAACATATTTAACTCTTCTTGAGAAAAAGTGAACTCATCCAGGGTTTCGACCATCTCTTCGAGTTTGTACGCTAAATCCTTAGGCTTCTCATTTGGGAAGTCTACCTCCAGTATGAAACAGTTCCTATTAGTAGGATAGTTTGAAGAATCGCAAGCGATAATCTGATTCTTTGTTTCTGTGAGCATTCGGACTGCTTTCACATAGTTGTCTGCTCCTTTTCCTTTGATAATTATAGCAGTGTCCTTAGGAAACTCCTCCTTTTGAAGTGCAGGAATAAGTTTTAATTTCATAACTACGGAATAGATATACTTAATTATGTTGAAAATTGTCTTCAACTCATCATCTGAAGGAACTTCATCTGCACGCATATTGCATAATTTCTGCAATCCATATAGTAGATTTTTTCCATAGGAAGGTTTCCGGAACTATCTTCTACGTTTATTACAGCTGTCATAATATACTCAAATATTTCCTGGTTCATCATGGGTCTGTAATATTTGAATAATACTTCACGTATCTGCCCCTCTTCCAAGCCACTAGTGAGAAAAGAGTTCATCCCGCAAATATAATATACCAAAAAAACAAAAAAAGGTGCCTATATAAAGAATTTTGAACGAGAATATTTTAGAAGATTAGAGAAAGAAATATTCCAGAAAATATGGGTTTAAATAAAGGAGGACTACCTACGCTTTTCGGGATTTTTAATTTTTAGAATGGTGCTCAGGTCAAGTGAAATGCACCGCATCCTACTTTCTACCTTCCCAGATATTATAAATGAGAAAATATATAAGGGTTTATTAACCGGTATTGTAGCTTCTCAGTTCATACATAATGAATATGCGAATATTGTTGTGCAGTGTATTTCGATTCTTGCTTCAAGAGATAACTTTCAATATTTCTACAAACCTGATGAAAAAGTTCTTGCTCCGAAAAGAGAATTTATGCAATAATTCAGATGCCATATTATAAATTTATACTATCCAGTAATAACGGGAAAACTTTTAGCAGCACTTCATAGTAATAATTTCCCGGTAGACACTATCGTGCTGGTGTATGGATTAAACTCAGAAGTCTTCGCAGAGTGTCTGGCGTCTCTGTGTCCCAAAAGACCTGTATTTTTTCATAAGGAAAAATCCACCAGCAATAAGTGCTATCAAGATAATACCAAAAACAATAAACTGAATATAGTACTTGTTGTTCTTGGTTTTAGCAGAACAGGTAGGAACTTTGACTGTTTTCAAATATCGTCTGCTATAAAAGTCGAAGAGGTCCATTTCATTAGGAGGATTGCTTACTAGAGAACCTGCTAGAATCAATTCTTTTTCTGTAGGTTCTTTTACTACATACATGGATACTTTGTCATTCTGTACGAGTGCGTATTGCAGGCCATTGATTAAGTACAGCTTATTGTGTTCATATGTTTCATGGAAAGGAGAAACAGCACATTCTAAATGTGGGTCATACTTCTCATTGAAACAGCCGTAGATGAAAGATCCTATAGTCCCAGGCTTGAAATACTTCATAGGCATGATTTCTTTAAGTCTTTCTTCCATTTCTAACAGCTTCTCTGGGTGAAGTTCCTTTATATTCAGAATGTCATCCCTGAATATACAGGGTTTACTGGAGAAATAGTGTATACTTCCTTTAGTACATGTTTGTTGAGTTCTTTTGCAATGGAAGTAGTCTTATCTAGATCAGCTTGATAACTACTATCATCTATAATTTCTTCAATCTTCATTTTAAATGGAAGCTCTATATGTAGCTTTCACTGTTATGGACTTCACTGTTGCTGTGATGATAGGACTTTCCTTGTATCTTCTTTATAAGATTTACAAGGAGTCAGAACACCAAACACCTCCATCAAATTCCTTGTTTGCTCCATGTTCCAGGTCAAGAAATGAAATGGTAGACTTGAAAAAACAGGGAAAACATTGTTATTCAGATATTTATTACGCAGTGCTTCCTAATAATTTGAAGGTATTGGTTTCGCCAGTATCTTTGAAATATGAATACTCCTGCAGTGACTTTTGTAATAAACGGAATCAGTCGGGGTTGTGTTCTGCTCCCAATAGAAAATATAATAGGTGTATAAGTACAATAAAGCCTGTGAATTGTAATTCTCCGTCACACCCTGTAGCATATTTGGGAAGCACACTATACTATGTTTATTCTTCAGCAGAAGGAGTCATTTGTAAAGGCTCAGTCTGATCTTCTACATACAAATTGACTCTAACTAGACAAGCATTCAACAGATATTGTAAATACTTGGAAGAAAAAGGGACAACTAAATCTTTGAACTCTGATTGCTCTCCACAATGAATACAAACAGAAAACAGTTCATTGTTTATGCACCTTTTGAAACCAAACTGGCGACATTTGGTGCAAATAATGCAGCTAGTTCCATCACTGCTAAGACAATACCTTTCTCGCAGGAAATTGTAAGCACCATGAGAAGCAATACCTCTTCTACTCCTTGTGTTACTTATCTTATCAAGACAAAATTTACAAATTCCACCCCTCGGGTGGATTATTAACAACTTATAGAAAAGTTGACACTACCAACTTTCTCCAAATTATTCCTCAACTCACTCCAGTGACTTGGTTAAGTCCTACAGGTGCAGTATTGGATGGCAAAGCTGGGTCTATAGTGAAGTATATTGATATACATAAATTCAGAGTTCTCCAAAAGGTGAGCTTTGAATTTGTGAAGCGTCCAACTGAGCAAGCAAAAAACCTCCTCAGATCCAATGGAGACATCCTGGAGTTGATCTCTTTTCTGTACAAAACTATCTAAGGAGAGAAGACTCAGATCAAAGTATTGATGTTAATATGCAACGCAAATGCCATTGAAGTTCTAAAAGCCATATTTCCAAGAGGAAGAGATGCAGTTGTGGAGGTCCATTCAGCACCAAAAATATCATATTGAAAGAATTGAAAAAACCTGAAAGAATAGGAGGTTATGTTGTTAAAGAACTGACGAGTCTCAGGGAAGACATACAGAAGACACAAAAACTGTCTGCTGTATGAGAATCCCTAGATTCCCAAAGACAAATACAACCAGGCCTGTGAGTCGCAATACCCACTGGGCCACGAAAAACAGAGGGTTTAATTTTCATTTGTAGCAGACGCAGGATGAATTCTATGAGAGTGGGGAGGGGGCCAGGATTGAATCTGGGACCTTCAATTGTCTCAACAGCAAAGATACTTTAACACGCTATTTCGAAACAACTCTTCTATGTAAAACAATATGAACATTTTATGAAAAATCCCGCATGGTAGTAGAGAATAGTAGCTGCTGATTGAGAACTATCCGAAACTGCCCTTTGCTATCAAATATTCTAGAAGACAGACCTCTAAATAACCACTTCCTCGGCTGTTTTTGGTTTTTATAATTTTTGTAATGGAGGTCCAACCAAAAGAAATGAAGCACATACTATTCTCTACCTTTTTAGATACAGTGAGTGAAAAAATATATCAGAATTTATTATCTAATGTTGAATCTTCTAAAGTTATACCCAATGAAGAAGCGGATATAAGGCTTACATTGCTCTGACTGCTTCAGGAGACAACTTCCAACATTTCCAGCTCTAGAGAGAAAATTCATAAGGATCCATATAATAGCATTATACAAGCCTATTTTTCAATGTCGAGTAGTTTCATCTATCCAGAACAAAAAGTTTCCACTAGATACTTCAATCTCGGGCTAAAATCAGAGACTTTTGTGCAAGAATTTCTTATTACATCTATAGACGCAACCAGTCAGCTATCAAGAATATCAAAGCCAATAGTATTACTGCTAATAACGATTTGTATGTGAATAATTCTATCACAGCGAATAATGTAGTCACAAAGACTTTTGGTACGGTGAATCCTCCGTTTTTGCACACTTCTTGAGGTGGGAGTGATTATGGTACCTTTAGCTATGATTGATCAAGAAGGTTCAGTCCTATCTCCGCAATAGTAAGAAGGGGGTTCGTTTAAATATGAAGGTGGAAAGTACTATTCTTATGTAACAGGATATTATTTCTGCCAACAGCTTGGAAGTACTGGTTTCTACCAAGGTATTTTAAACCTGGTAGTGAAATTCCTTTGAAAGTGGACTCTGGTAGTTTTAATTTATGTGTCAGATGCTAGCTTCTGCTCATATTTGAAGGAGAAGGTAGAAGATGATGTGGTTGGTGATGGAGGTTTTTTGAAGAGAGGGTGATTGAGGCTTCAATTCCACTAAGAAAGCAAAGTTGTATAGTTGCGTTCGCAGTAACAAGTAGAGTTTATTTATGGTGACGAAGGACAAGTTGGAGTTTATTTACTCCTAGATCTGGCAGGATCTCTGCTGAAGCACAATTGAGGCCGTAACTCTACTAAGAGAGCAAGTTTGTAACGAAACTATCAACAACACTTCATTTTATTTCATATTATGCATAGCATAATAAGTACCATCCAACATTCGATAGTTAAGTTTTTAGTATCTTGCTCAATTCTTCAAAGTACGGCCTCTTCGTCTTGGCTGTATTGTTGTAGAAGCTATTGGCTTGCGTCTGGCAAAATAATATGTTCTTTCTTTCGATGCTCTCCTCCACGAAGAGCCTCTGGTTCTACTCAATTGCTGAATGGACTCTCTATTTTCTATTCCAAACAGAGAATCTTCAGCATCTTCACGTACTTTAGTTAAATATCTCTCCATATAACTTCCTTCATGGGGTCATATGAAGAGTTCTTAGGTTTCTTCCTTCGAATCATCTTTTGCTCTTCCAACTCTTGAAGTATTTCCTGTCTCATTTTGAGTCTTTCTTGCGCCTTTTCGTCTCTGTCCTTAGAGAATAGAATTTGGTTCTTAAATTGTCCAAACTCTTCGTCTTTTTCTAGCTCAGGAACAGGTATTGCAGTAGCATCTTGTAAATAGACAGTTCCTATAAATCGATAAAAGCGATGGTTTGACTCCAACCAGCGGAAACAGAGTCTTTTTATCATCTCAAAGGAAGGACTGAATAGAGACCTGGGAATATCTGTACTGGACTCTATACTCAGCGACCTTTGATGGCTGCTTCTGGAGAGTGCGTCACATAGAATCTGGCCGTAACATCGTCTGTACACCATAGCCCTTGCTGCTGGATTTCACTATGGGGAACTCCCTTCGATCATCTCATGTAGTTAGCTGCAAAATGTCTGCAGCTACGGGTAACATTCATAAGGTTAATATTATTAACCATGTAAATTCTTTTTAGCAAACTATTATGCTCCTTGTATTCCACAGCAAAAGGCTTTCCGTTTGCTGATGGAATGTTGTATTTATATTTTGCTACCATGAGACGAGAGAGCTTTCCTATAGTGCAAAGCTCCGGATCTTTGTTTCGTATTATATATATATATACACCCGGTGCTCGTAACTGTTCGTCTTTGATAGATTGGATTCTATCCTGAGGCCACCAACTCCGTTAAGTTCATAGTAACTCAAGTTGGAGTAGAATATGTTCTGTAGTGTAGAAATTCTACTTGCTGTGAGACTCTAGCCAAGAAAGCTAGTCTATGAGAGCCGCAAAGGTGTGAAGCTTCTAACGTGATCGGAGACAAGTCAGTATAAGAAAGTAACTTCAGACCTTCCTTGTTTTCTTGTAGGAAGGGTTCGTAGCGGCTCTCTTCCTGCTGGTGTCTAGCTTCTGTCGTTTTTGGTACTCCTTCGTCACTTTCCTGACCTTCTGCTCATCTAGAACTATATTATTTCTCCTTAAATATACTCTCAGAGCAGATATTTTTGATCTGAGAGTAGTACGAGTAACATCCCCTTCTGCAACCAGACTCTGAAGGAAATTACATGGGCATTTACCAATTCAAGGCCATTCTGAGAAATATACTGCAGGTATTGCCTCTCAGAACAGGCCATAATATAAGCTGACCTGCCCCGCTTTGGTGCTTCATTCATTCTACGAAAAACAATCTAGTCACTGACGGAAAATCGTGTTTTCCGTTTTGGCAAACATTGGAAAACACATTTGTACAATAAGAGAATTTACGTACCCTTGATTTTGAGCCATTTATTTAGGAACTGTTCCCAAAAAATGGCGGATGTGGCGGTCTGTTATGAACCGCCACCGCCATCTCAGAAATGTTGTTTTCAAAGTCGCTGGAAAAATCATCCAAGCACAATTCATAAAGCAAGTTGCATCCCTTTAAAGTTGAAATCAAGCAAATTTTCCATGCAACGCCACTCTGCAACTGGTTAATGGGACGGTGTTGCTCCATACAAAAGAAAAGAATGAAACGAACACAAAAACACGCAAAGATGAAAGAATATTCTGTTTACAGTCATTCTCAAAATACCATGCTATCCCAGTGCTTAATAAGGTTTCTTGAAAGATCTACTAATTTATTGCAAAATAGTCTTAGGATCGCTGCAGTACCTATGAAATCAAAGAAATGTCTGATAGGCTTCTTGTTATCGTAATTAAAAGTCAAAAGCTTCATGACTTTGTCGGAATTATGTATTTCAAACGTTTCTGCACATTTAGGCTGTGCTTTGACCCGGCACGGAGCATCAACGTTTCAAACCGTTTGTGGCAGTAGCAGCACAGTATATTATGGCGACATGTTAAGACATACAAGTTTCCAAGTTTTGTGGGTTTGAGGGCATTACAAAATGCACAAAACTATTCAAAAGCAAGGGCTGCAAAAACGAAACAACCTTTCCACTAGGTACTTGTTGGAAAATGAACAAGGAAATAGATCGTTCTTCGTTTTTCCAATCGATGACCAACACACGAAAACGGAGCTGCACTTGAAAAGTCACTATGGCTTGATACCTTTTGTCACCAGGATTCTTACCTCGCACCTTCAAAAGCTTCTCTTTCGTTGCAACCCTTTCCCAACCAAGAGAATCCAACAAATTCGGTCGCTAATTTCTTACCCGCACGGTCTTTCCACACCCAAATAAGTGCCGAGCAAACGGCCAAAGTACGTTTGTAGTTTGTTTCTTCCAGTAACTCGTCTCGACAAACTTGTAGCTTGTAGAAAGTATTTGTTACTACAAAGACGTCTCTTCGACGGTTACAATAGCTACTTTGTAAAGTGAGCTCTCTTTGTCGAGCTCAGCGAAAGAAGACATGCTCAAGAGCAAGCAAAATATTCTCGTGAGCGTATGCGACTGTGCCTTTGAAGCATTTCTCCATGAGGGTGCGGGACTGTCTCTTTTACTATCGGTCTCTCTACTCAAAATAGCTTCACCAGGTTCAGAGCCTATTCGACTGTGAGGCGACCAAGCACAACATACAAGTGAAAAGTTTCACCAAGTTTCTCCCAGTAAGCCTTACAAACAGACTAGTACGAGGAGTGGATATTTGGTACCTTCTCAAGGTAACACAGCTTTAAACCAACCCTTTTCCTAGCTAACAACCCACTAGGAGATAAAAAATTTACCCAGGAACAAAAAGATACAAAGTTTGCTGTCGTTTGTATAAACTAATCCTAGTCTTTTCTTATAAAGAGACCTTGCAACAAAAATCCACAATAATCGTTAAGCTGCGGAGATCTGAACGAACGAGATGAATGTACAATGCAATCCCGGAGCTAGGGCTATTCACTGCCGAAAGTGTCAAGTTGCCGGAAGCATAAATGGGAAGAATGCTGAATGCTGCATATTATATTTCTGGAACTAGAGGTCAAAAAAATCGCAAGTTATTAAATTCTCAAAATTTACAAGTATCCTTGCACTGACGAATACTGCTTGCGTTGGTTTCACTTGAATCTCATCTAGAAAGTTTTCGTGAGGCTGGAAGCATTCAAGGTAAGTGAAATCCTTGGAGGTAACTTTTGAAACCAAGAAGGTATTGTAACATAGGTTTTTGCTGGCTCCACATACCATATTTGGATTTGTTTTATCATTTGGTCCAATCAGTTTTATCGGTCATGTACAAACCTAAATGAGTACTATCATAACAGATTGGCATTGCTACTAAAGATGAATACCAGTTATTCGTAACGTCATCTTGTTCTCTTGAAGGATTCTCACGATAAATAAGCTGTTGGAGCAGTTACAAGGCTTAGTAGTATATATTAATCTTTTTCACTGTGGTTGCTAGTAGAAATTCAAAGAATGTTAACCTTTGAAAGGAAATGAAAGTTTTGGATAAAGTTTATGAGGTAGAAGAACTTGTAAGGTTGGTGTATCTGTCTGCGGTCATTCGAAAGGATAAGGTAATAACTTTTTGTATATGCAATTCGTTGCAAGGTGGATTTCTCTGAAGATATTCTCGTCTCTGATGGTGTTGTTTTGTACTTGTTTGAGGATACAAGTTGACACAAATCGAAGGCACCAGAAGAAAACGTTGTATATAAACATGTAGTTGTTTTATAGCTTCCGTTTTAACAATGCCTGCCTACGGAGAGCAATGAAAAATAAAGTTTGTAATAATGGTTACTGGAAAATATCTTTCAACGGTTGAAAATTCAGTATAAACAGGGGTACATCTAAGAGTGAGGAGGAGTTGCATCTCGAAAAACTCCATTGAACTCTTCCATACAGAATCAAACATTGACGTTGTTTTTTATGAGGTATGTAGCACTCCTCAAACAATTATAGTATGGAATATTCCCCTTGTAGCATTTTCCAGTGTACGCTTTATGGCACCGGAGTTCTCGGATCTACAGTCATTCAAATAAACCAAATGTGGTCTTATTTCTACAAAACTCAAAACGGAGAAATGATATCAAGCTGTAAAAAACTTCATAGATTCCAACCTGTTTGTCTCTTGGCACACAGCCTTTCTTGTTTTGCTTGCCTTTGCGGCTCTAGAAAAGGCTTGAAAAATGGTTGCACAAGGCTATCCACTTTTCTTTCAGCGCTGCGACAAGGAAGTGACAAGTCAGTTTTCAAGTGGTAGTTTTGCAACTGTGTCACAATAAAATCAGAATGGATAGCCTTTCTAAGGAGTCAGAAGTCAGAACGTTAAAACACTAGCACAATAGAGGGAGAAAGTACTCGACAGTGGCAAGTTTGCCAAAGTTTTATGGTTCCGACAAATGAGGACAGGAAAAAATATTCGTATTTTCGCTATATGGGAGATACCTGAGGTCTTCGAAGGAATGATCAAATGTATTTCAGTCGCAGAAGATTTTCTGTCTAGTATCTACCGACATATATTGGATATAAAGTCGTTTTCAAATTCGTATAATTGCTGCAAGTTCTGTCAGAAAGCATTCTAAAGCTTTGCAGGATTCGTACTTGAGTACTTTAGACACTAGTTTTGAAGCTTCAGCAGCTGTTTATTGCCTTGTACTGTTTGGTGCTACGGAGAATCGAAACTGTATATGAAGCAGATATCGGGTAAATGTATTCAATCCATTTACAAAGATAACTTTGTAGACATTTTATGAGGTCACTATTGTGGCTTGTGCACGTTGAAACATTGCCAATTTCCTCTATGATCGGAACGCCAACTTGTTTGGTTCATTGTGCCGATCATATTTCTACACAGCGATAAAGAAGAAGCAATCATGACTATCGGTGAGGAAAGTCTACAAGGTCACGAAGGGCTCTTGATAGGTCTTGATATGCATGAAGGGATAGTACACTCTTCATGCCGTGCTTTGTCTAACAAACGGAACTTTGGTGTACTCACTACTTAATTGTCTTTTCGATCAACAATTGCTGAATGACGGTTTCGAGGAAATAATTACAAAGCTGCTTATTCCAGTGTACATAATAGTTGAGCTGTTCTTTTACGAGAATAAGAACCGTTATGACGGGTAGGGTCATTTATACATGGACACTCAACTCTCAAGTTACTTCAGACTTTATCCGTTTGACCGAACGTCGACTTGGTGAGCTGCGCCTGCTTCGTACTTTTTGTCCTACATCAATATAAGACTTCATGTAACCAGGAAAGTTGTCAAAAGTAAGAAACTCTACAAATTCAGGAGCGCTGTCAGCTTTCGCGTCCTCGCGTGTCAATGAAGTCACATACAAAATAGATATTCGGTCTCGAAAAGATATGCCTTGCGAGTCTGTTACCTCGAAGTCCATTATCTTCTTCCTGTCATTATACACAGGCGACACTTCAAAGGGCCCATCAAAGAACGAATTTAGCAACGACGCAAGTGGAACAGTTCCACCAGTTTTCTCAAACAACAGTTCCAACCGCGCTGAATCTCTGTTGTGAACTGGAAAAGATGAAACAGACACCTGAATGAGGTACAACATCCAACTACCGTCAGTCATATAAACGTAGGCGTAATCTAAGCTGGGGTAATTTTCCCCAAATTTTATCCAACAGCTAAAATTGACTTTGGAACGTTGCGGCATAAACTTCTTGCCGTCAAACCTTAACCATCGGACATTAGAGTTTAAATGGATCGTTCGATGGCTCGCTCGTGAATAAACCTCGATATCTGGACGGAACTGATAACATAAATACAAAAATAGCTGTTCAAAATATGCACCTCCACCACGACATTCCCTTCGGGCCTCTTTAAACTTGTTGGATACCTCGACTAGACGCTCCTTCGTAAAATAATAGTTTGAAAAAGATTCAAAAAGAATGTCACGGGCTATGCTGTTGTAAAATTGCAAACTTTCATCATGTAAAGGTATCAAAAGCCCTCGATCTTGATAAGCACTATCAAATAATGTAGTTGCTGGAGTTTCCCTGCCAAGAAATAGCTTGTAGAGCATGTTATAAAACGTTTCTTTTTCTTCTCCCTTCAATGAGTTGACATATGCATCGTGTCTTTTTTTCATATCTCGATAAACTCTTTTGGTAAATTTTGTGACCAATTCCACAAAGCTAAAACCGACAAAAGTATTCGCAAAATTGACCAGAAGAGCTATCATGCGAGGGACGAAGCCTGTCAAATCTATCACTTCGTTCGAATTATCCTTCAAAATAGGAGGATAATCGCTCAAGTTTTCCCATATTGCAAATTCTTCTCGGCTCAATGGTTCAACATATTGTACAGAAAATTCATACCCACTAGGCAGCTTGAACTCGTGAAGCTGCGAAGTTGCGATAACAAACTTACACTCCCACTATCCCCAGTTAATGATCGGATGGAAGGAAATGCATGTACTTACGGTAGAATGTGCTACTGGACGAGCGTAAAGCTTAAAGAAAGGCACCACGTATTAGGATCATTGCCAAGTTCCTGCCAAAGAGCATTGTGTTCATCTATGATCAGGAGGTTTCTTGGCGCCATATTCATAAAATTTCGTCGAAGTTCACCACAAAGCACCAAATCGCCTCTTTCGTGAGCATAAAAAATAACATGTTTCATAGCGAGGCCTCGGAGATGTTTATAATCAGGGTCTCCAGGGTAAAAAGGACCAAGTTCATCTAGAATCTTTAAATTCATGAACAACAGCATTGCTGCAAAGGTGCTGGCAATAGACCTTTCGTTAGGAAGATTTTCGAACAGATCTCTCGTGTTTCCAATATACTGCACCGGGATTTTAAAGTGTCGGGCAAAGACAGCGATCAGATAAAGATATATACTCTTGCCCAACCCACTGGCACTGGATAAAATCCTCAACTCTTCAGTATCTTGCTCGTCCACAAGTGCGTTCCACAGGTTTATAAAATCCTTCCTCAAGAAAATCCTAGAAATTCTACTGCCAGAACTCTTCAAAGGGAAGCTCCTCGCGAACTTCTTGGGTAACAAAAGTGAAGAGGCGACATTCAGTGATGCGTCCCTCGTAGACAATTCTTCGTTCCCGACCTTGAAGCTTTCTCCAAGATACTCAGAAACTTTAGTTTCTGAGCACTCGACACACAGGTTGGGAACGTTCTCCAACCAAACGTTGGAGTTTTCTATATTTATTTTCATGGTACCTGGGATAAACACTCGCTCCCAATCCATATGTATATCGCGAGCTCTCTCCTCCCTTAAGGAAGCAGAGCCCATCTCTGACAAAACAACACCCGCTAACGAACAATCGATGTCGACCCAATGAAAATATATGGGCGCTGATTTCATAACATTTCACTCAAGGGCGGAATCTCCAAACTCCATCTTGGTTCCATATGGCTCTTTCCTCTTCTTCCATTTTATTAGAAGAAGAGAGCACAAGGGGCGGGGTTGTCAGTGATAACGTTGCTGGTAATGTGGCCCTTTTTATGGAGCAGCGATTAGTAAAAGTTGATAATATGAAGGGAGGTCGTTTTATTCCCGTCAAGACTGCTCATACCTAACACGTAAACTTCCACTTGGTTCGTGTTTGCACAAAAAATTGATTTTTTACATAGCTTGACCTATTTTCAAAGCAGTTTTCATATTGATGTTGCCTCTATTCTATCGTTAACAACTTCTCACAATGTTGTTTTGATCTCGGTTGTTGTGCCTTTTAGCCGTTCACACAGTCGCTTGTCCATCCTTATTCTTAGTGCTTGTTGAATAATAAGCGTGTTGTTTAAAGGACGAAACGAAGAGTTCGATGTGCTCAAAGATGCCTACTTGCATACACGTGGATTCGCCTTTGTACAACATGATGAACCAGTGGTTAAGATTGTTTCTCTTTCTTGGGTTAAAAATTAGCAATCATGTGAAAGCGTTTAGTGAACATTTCTTTGGGAATAGAAGCCTTTACCGGAAAAGAAATATGCATCTCGCCACAAGAAAACGTCGCTTCAAAGATTGGGAAACGCTGATTTGAAGGTTGCTCCTACCAGTCGACAAAAATAAGAAGGTATTGACTATTCCAGTAAACCTGAGCATTCTATATAATATGACCAGGAAGGCATCAGTGAGCGTGGTAATAGACTGACTGTGGTACCTCCAGCAGATGTTATAGTTAGAAATGGCACTGAGGCGAAAAAATGCGATCAAAAGATGGAGCATGAGCTTTACGAAACTCAGTGTTGTATGATCGTTTTAAAATTCTACTTTCAAACAATACTTTCATTCGCATAGAGTCCGTCTGTGATATTTTTCTGCGTCACCCTCCTTTGAAAATTCCCAAAGATAGGGACACTCATCTGTTACCGAATTAGAGATATATGCAATATTATCAAATCCACAAGCTGCTACAGCATAATTCATCTTACACTGTGGTAATACAAAGTGAAAAAGGCATTCATCGTTAGGTTGCACTCCTCGTCAAGTTGTTACATATATCTGAATTCTGAGTTTGAATTGTCCTTTGTTTGGCAGAATTCCGGGCACGAAGAATTATGGAAACGAACAAGGAGTTTCTAACATTAAAAATTTACAGGAAAAAGAAAGATGTCTTAAAACACTATGTATTTTGTCAAGGTGCAATGGAATGGTTCTTGATGCTTTCGTGGAGAGTTTGTATTCTGCCTTAAAGTCTTCGTGCGATCCACCAAATATGGTATTCGACTGTTTGCTTCAAATTCAACCTACCTTTTATGTGCAACTCTTGGTGGAACTTTTGCAAAGTGTCCTTTTCGTTACTCATTTATTTATTCTGGGGAGCTTAAGATACATAGACACTGCAGCGGTTCTTTGAAAACTCCAATCATTTTTTACAAAACGCAAATTTTGACAAATGTTTCCAGTTAGAGTATTCTGCTGTTATACTTTTTATTGAATTTATCCACAAACTTTTCATCGGGGTTTTCCAGTATAAGGAAGCCAAATGAATGCTAAGAAATTAACTTGACAAGTCATTTCCATACTTGAGACTTCATATTGATTCTTCAACTCACTAAGATGAATTTGTAATCCATCACTGGTAGGTTATCGTTGAAATATAATGTCCTTTCTTTTCTTTTCCACATAGGTCTAACCAAAAGTCACGAAAAAACATTTTGAAGCAGACCTGTCGAATTTTTCGAAGCCCACTTGTCTATAGTGAGACAAGTTTATCATCCTTCGTGGCGTCCTTACTATCGAGGATGAGTTGCTTTGAATTGCAACGTTCTTTCTCATCAAAACTTGAACCGGAGCAGACTGTTGGTCTAGAACAGGACACGACAGTCATTCCTTAAGAAAGACGCTTCAAAACAATGTATAAGATGGCGACTCATCTAGACCCTCTGTATTTTGCCGCAAGAGTGTTTTACGAGATTGAATGGGAACTAGTTCTATTCACCATAGTTGCTGCACTTTGGTGGCAACAAAGCAAAGGGACACAGAACAAGAATTTTTGCTATTCCAGAAACAAGAATAGAAACTGCTCGACTGGTTGGTAAAAACAAGCAGTTGAGCTTGCACTGTTAGCCTTTTGTTCTTGAAGTTGTGTAATATGGGTCGTATTTTTAGTAGCTCGGTCTAAAGTCAGGTTCTCGTGTCACCTAATTTAAGACAATCTCAGCTGTGTTGGTTCCTTTTTTAAGGTGAATATGTGATTATAACGCGGAGCGTTTTCGTGCTAAAAGCACCAAAAAGCCAGTCGTCTGGTGCTTGCTGGACGACCGCGGACTGCACAGTCCAAAATTTCACTAATACTATTCCGTGAAATGCTTTTGCCATATTTTATGTGAAAAGCCTTTAGACGACTGGAGCTGTTGGATCACGAGACTTCTGCTTCAGAGTGGCACCTTTCATTGAGCCCAGTATAGGACTCTCCCAACAGAATCTAAGACCTTTGCGTCGTTCTTCAGAGTATACAATTGCCTTGGCAGAAATAGTTTGTGTATATAAACTTGAGAACAGAGTAACCTCATAATAGAGCGCATGTCTGCAACAGATCATTTCCAGTGGCCAGTAGGCAACCGCGAAAATCGAATGCAGACGCTGTAGTTTTGTGGTTGTTTCGTGCTTTGTCCAGCTTGTCTCAGTAATAAAAAGTGACATTTTTAGTTGAGATAGGTGGCGCTGTAATCCATATTAGGATCGTTCTTGTTCTCTCACTAGTACTTTCTGAACAAGAAGTTGCTAGTTTTCCACTTGACTTTCCAGAGAGAATTTTTCAAGGGAAAAGGTAAAAGCGATTGGCACGTCGTAACACTGCAAGTGTCACAAGTGAGACATTTGAAGAAAGCATTTCGCAGTCTGACCGGAGACCGAAAAGACTGCCGTCCATCTATCCAACTGTACAACGAATACTTTTGCTTCATCGCAGTCATGGTAGAGTTGCATCCTTTTCCATCTTTCCGTTGGAAGTCAAGTCCAGTACTTTCGAACAGAATATTCCATTTTCAAACTTCCTCTGCTGTGTCTCCACAATCAACTAAGTGGAGGTTGTTGGGCATCGTACTCTGTTTCCTTCTCTGTCTCCAAAGTTTATTTGCAGTAAAAAATTTCGAGCTAGGCGAAAACGAATTTGGGTATGGCATTGTTGTTTCGCACTAGTTCATCAATAGCATTGTGTTTGTAGAATTCACTCCACCAAAGCACGTTGTACTCAGTGACAGTTTGTTTTGTCCTGTGGCAGAAGCGGAACACTTTTGCATTTGTTGCACTGGAAAAGAATAAAAGATACCTGTACCTGTACACTTCAAATTTCTTATCGTACTGTCATAGCGAAACTTTGCTATTTTGGTTCGGTTTCACTCTAGGTTCCCTGAGCGCCGCAGTAGAGCAGAAGCAACCAAAGAGGAAAAAGCGAGAAGATAATGAAAGCCAAGCGGTACTTGCGTTGTTTTTCTTTCAAAATAAACTTGAAGCATCAATCGACATAAAGCGCGGACGATCCAAGATGGCTTTGTGGCCTTGTTATACCGTAGCCAACCTACGCAAGAGACGATGACACAACCAGCTGGCTATGTAGAAGTGGAATCAGCGGTTGATACGTTACAAGAACTACGCTTGTTTACTCTTTATCGAGTCACATTCGGTCTTCTGACCTGGTCTTTCTTTTTTTCTTGTGTCGACGACTGCGTAGACATGCCGTCTTGGTAACGCAACCCCACTGTCACTCTCTTCCGACAAAAAGGGGTAACTTGACACTCTCAGTTCTATTTATATTGCCAGTATAGATAGAAATCAAAGGAGAGTCCAAAAAGCTTGGACTTCTTATGTTTCTTCTACTGTCACTGGCAATACTGCACCAAAGTGTTGTGCGCCAAATGGCTCCAACCGATTGAGGATGGTGAAAGTTGACCTCTGCTTTGCCACTCTTTTTGGTATCTCTCATGTGTTTTGCCTTTTCAAAGCGTGAAGACTATTTATTCTGTACTGTTTTAGAGCTTTCTTCAGAGGTTTTTTTGTACTAGTCTTATTCCATGCTTTGTAGTGGGTGAAAGGCTGCTTTCACAACAGCGTTGTCATGACCCCGCCAATCTCCACATGTTCAACTGCTAACTTGTGCGCACATATATAAGTATATTTGTACAGATTCGTGGTGTAGAAAGAAGAGTGCAATGGTTGAAAAGTAACAGCAGAGTACTAAGGTACCTGTAGAGGAAGCACTTGAAAAAGGGTCACGTCCTTGTACATTTCTACCTATAATAGCTGTTTTTGCTCGTAGAGATTGCAAATTTAGTGTGCTTGACAAGATTTCCAAGTATCATTCAGTGCCTTTAAGCGCGTATGGGTGTACTTGGAACTTTTTCAAGTTAAAAAGGTAGACTTTATCAACGAAAGTATATGGAAAAATTGCAGCCTTGTTAAGCCAAAAAAATTTGACAATCCTAGAAAAGTAAACCTGCAATTTTCCTGACTATTCTTATCTCCAGTTCAGCAAACGAGTTGTCTTGTGGCGTTACAAACTCTACTATCGATGAAACCATAACCTTTTTCGCGAGTTGTACTCCTTTTGGTTCACTGCGCATGGTAAAGTAGCTTGTAAGGATCAAATAGCTATGGAGTTTTGGAAGCTGATTCTTCCAATCTCTTTTTCTTCTTTAACAGTTTTTTCTCGAGAAGAAGAAAGACTCCACAATTCATCTATGATGGAACATCCGATGAGCCGAGCGCTGCTCCGCTTGCTCAATTGGATCTTTCAAAGGGGAAAGATTCCAAGTTCATGAAATTCATCTCTTCTTATTTCTATTCCGAAAATAGGAGATTTGAAGGATATGAACAATTATAGAGGCATTAGCCTCATAAGTACAATTGTAAAACTGTTGAGTGCGATTGTCACCAATCGCATTCGTTATACAATTGAAAAATACAATGTACTCGCACGTGAACAAGCTGGACTTCGTACTCGCGAGGAATGTGCAGCACAAGTGATTGCTTTGGTTGAGTGTGTCCAACGTCGATGGAACAAGGAAATGCGTCCTACCTATGCATGTTTCATCGATTTGCGTAAAGCTTTTGATCGAGTTCCTCATGAAGCCTTGTTTCGTAAACTGGAAAGTTTAGGTATTCGAGGTCGATGTTTGGAACTTTATCGTTGGCTTTGTCGTAGTTCATGGACACAGGTATCCTCACGGATATCTGATACACTCTCACCTGCCTTTCCATTTTGTAGAGGTGTACGTCAAGGTGATCCTTCCTCTCCATTACTATTCGATCTGTTTATCAATGATTTACTTGAACAATGTCGACCATTTGGTATTCGAGTGGTTGGTTGGTTTGCCTGAGAGTACAATGGTTGGTAGTACAGAGAATCGCTTACCTGGATTGATGTTTGCCGATGATGTGGTATTGTTATCGCCTAGCCGACATTGTCTTGAAGTCTCCATGCGCAAGGTAAGTGAATATTTAACTCAACTTGAAATGGAAGTTGATGCATCCAAATGTGGTGTTACTGTCTTTCATGGATGTGTAGATAAAGTTCGAAGGAGGCAATGGCAATTACAAGGCAAAGACATACCTGTTGTTGAAGAATATCGTTATCTTGGTATCGATTTGAATTGTAATTTGGATGAAGGATTCACGGTGCGACGTCAAATCCAACGTTATCGTCAAAAGCTTCATATGGCAACTCCATTTCTACGCAATAGTAGGATACCAATGGATCTCCGTTTGCGTGTTGTCACGAGTTGTTTGCTACCTAGTTTGATCTGGGCCTCTGAACGGTGGGGTATGCATCAACTACATGCCAAACGTTTAAGTTTGGTATTGAATCAAACTTTACGAATGGTGGTAGGAGTGCATGCGAAACACACAGGAGTAAGTATCCCAGCTTTGTATACTGAACTGGGTATACCTAGTGTGGAATCACTTATAGCAGGACGCCGGGCACGTTTATGGGCCAAAGGTCCTAGTATGCGTACATGGATTAGTCAATTATGTCAATGGATACCTACATTTCGGAAAGGTACATGGGTAAAAAATACCAAAGCCTGGTTGTTGAGGAGATTGTCTAGCTCGGCGGTAAGGGAGATTGAAAGATCTCCTCGTGGTTCCAAGACATTGCAACGAGCAGTGCAACAGGTTATTCATCATAAATGGTTAACTACTGGCAAAATGACTCAAACCAATACATGGAAAGAATATTGTCAGTATGCATTACAAAGCGGTAGTGCATTATTGCGTGACAGCTCCCTCGACTTTCCTGAATATAGCAAAAGTCTTTCATGGCTCAGGCGTATTCGTGTTGGTGGTTGGAGTTCCTGGTCGAGGTTCGCCAGAATCGGTATCTTTGATGAACAATGGAAGACTCGTTGTCCTTGTTGTTTGGTCAATGTACCTGAAACATTGAGTCATTTGCAACAAAAAAGGTCCGTTATTATCATGCTCAGCTGAGTCGCAGCTGCACATCCAAGAAACCAATCAATTGCCAACAAGTACAGTTGATTGCAATCTCAATGGGACTAAGGCCGGTATGGCTTGTTGAGAAAACTTACGTAAACGTAAACCACACAAATATAAGTATGTAAAAAACATTCCCATTCCTTGACAAGTTTTAACTAGGAAACTACAAAATCATTCCACAATCCCAGATAAGTATCACGCCTAGGAGAATGCAGCATTGAATTGATGAAGGAATACTAATAATAGCAATCTTTTCAGCGATTTCAAAGAAGATAGTACAGCAGTTTGGAAACAACTGCCTCCGTTTCCTAGTCTCGATTCAACCATCGTAATTTTGTCCACTGAATTGACTGTCGCACATTGAGAATTAGGGCAAAAACAAGCTATAAACAAGGGACGATGTCCAAAATATAAAAGCCACAGAACAGCGATGAGGCAATGTAAGTTCTTGAAAAACTCGAAGATAAAAAGGCAGCATACTGTGTCAAGTCAATCCTGCATAGACAACGGATTGTACAGTCGAACTTAGCATCATTGGGCAACCGAATGTGCTTAGACTGCAACCACTTTTATCCATCTACAACGGAACTGGGCTCAAAATACTTACTGTTGTCAGAGCAATCACGTTATATGAAGGCTGCTACACTGCATGCCCGGGTAGTCGACTCGTAATAAAGAAGCGCTATAAATGACTGCAGAGCTACTGTAATGCCTAGAAATGACGAAAAGCCCTGATAATGGCAATTTACCGAGCTACTTTTTACATTGGATTGCAACTGTCAAGGAATAGACGATTCCGCGATCAATTTATCACTCGTCTTACGCTGTTTTGTCCAAAGATCCACTTGTCCAGCACTTAACATTAACACAGGAAACCGTATAAACGAAACTCTATTCGTTGCATAATAAAACATAAAAAGGAACAAAGATGTACTGCATGACAAAGAGGCCTAACGTATTTACTACTGTAGAGATATTGTAATGAACTGAAGAGACAAAAAACATGCATAGTAGCAATTCTCTTGGCGATTTACAAGGACAGATTAGAACTGTCTTGGAATAACTGCTTCCTCGTACAATTCACGATTTAACCAATATTTTTTGTCCAATGCTCAATTTGTCACGCAATTAGAAATATGGTAAGAAGAAAAACATGAAAACATGACACGTCTCAGGTTATAAAAACAGACAAATGGATACAATGTAACTGCAAGTAGTTAGAAACTTGATACTATGCAATGCAGCAATTGAATTATACGTAAACCAACAGTGGTGCTGTCGAATTTCTCAATGTTGGACGACCCAACTGGCTGACCCTGCAATAGATTAAATCTACCCACGATGGTGTTGGGCACAGTAGATTTACTACCGTCAGAATACTTTTCACGTTATACCAAGGCTTATTCACTGTTTCGACGTCTTCTAGTTGCAATAAAAACTCACTGATTACATGCTACTACAGGGATTGTACTGCAATAGAATTAAAAAAAGACCTCAAAAAAGCCGATGCTCTCAGCAAAGAACATTACGAAAAGGGTACAAGGCAATGAGAACCAGTTCAATCATGCATAGAATAACAGTGGTACTATCAAATTGAGAATCGTTAGAAAACCGAACTAGCTTGCACTGCAATAATTTGCATGTATTCACGAGGTTGTTGGGGAAAGAGTAATTACGATTGTCAAATCGTGGTTACTTCACTGTTTCTCAGAATTGTGGACTTTAATAAGGAGACGTAGGCTTTTCGAAACGCTAGAAGCATTGTAATGCATCGAAATGACAAAAAGAATCCTCCATACTAAAAATCCACTTAGGCAATTCGGACAATTTATTAGAATTGTCTAGACAGAGACAACTGCCTTCTTGTGCAAGCAACGATTCTACGTTGATTTTTTGTTCTTTGCTTTTACGGTAAAATTAAATTATCGAAACGCCGCCCTGCTCAAATTGTAAAAACAAAAGGAGGTAGAATAAACGTGAGCTGTTAAAAGGCATAACAAAAATGGTTCATTGAACTGTACTAGTTCAGTTGTGCATAAACTAAAAGCAGTATCTTCTCAAACGACATCTTTGGAACAAACCAATTAACACTGCAGTACCCAGTATAGAGTTACGACGAAATTGGTCGAGGAATACAAAGCACTGTTAAGGTACAATTTTCAATATATCAAGTTTGTTACCTTGCACTTCAGAGCGGTCGAATCGTGGCTAGGAGGCATAATGAATACATGACACTACAGGTTCTGTAACACATTCGTAAGACCGAAAACAAAGATAATGGCAATCACAGTGATTTGTAACAATGGAATTGAACTGTTTAGAAACAACTGATTCCTCGTCCAAGTCACGAAACAGCCAATGCTTTTTGTGACAACTGATCCACTAGTCAGCCATTTAGAACTAACGTAATAATAAAGTTAAAAAAGCTTATCTCTATAGTTTATAAAACACAAGAGAAGGAAAAGTGTAGATACACAATTTACAGAGACATTAAGAAATAGTTACCATGCACTGAGTCAATCCCATAAAGCATAGGTTCCTTACTGTACGATCAAATCCAGAATCAGTGGGCATCCAAGCGAGCTAAAACTGCAATAGGTTGTAGCGATCCACGACGATGTTGGTCGTAAAATTTTTACAATAATCGAAACATATTTTAAGTCATATCAAGGCTGGTCCAACGTTTCAAATTCGTCGAATTGTAACAAAGAGCTCTATAAAAACATGCCACTACATGGCTTTTACATGCAGTAAAAAAGTACGAAAAAGCATGATCAATGGCTATCCACCAAGCAAAAACACGTATAGTACAAGGTACTGCACTAGTTCAATTGTGCATTAACCAACAGTAGTACCATCAAAAATTTTTTTATTGCAATCCTCTCCGCTATTTACAACGATGGATGGATCAGAACTGCGTAGGAATAACTGATTCCTTGTATGCAATGCTCCACATGTCACGCATTCTGAATCAAGGTAGGCATTAATTATGAGAACCTTATTTTCTATAGTATATAATACACAAAAAAGGGAGATAGTTTGACCACAAATTGGTTAGAGGCATGAAGAAAAAAAATGCAATGCACTGCGTCAATCCAATGAAGACAGATGAATAATTGTACAATCGAATCGAGCATCCATGGGCATCAAAACGAGCCAACACAGCAACAGCTCGTATCAATCTAATGCGCTGTTGGGCAAAGAAGTTGTGATGGCCAAAGTACATCTTCGTTTAGTTCAAGGTAGCTTCATCATTTGAGAGTCTTCGACTTGTAATAAAGAGATTTATGATCACATGACACCACAGATATTGTACTACACTAAAATTAAAGGGAAAACATAAAAATGGCGATCCTTTTAGCAGAAAACCATTACTCAAAAGGCATTCATGGCACTGCACCAACCCAGTCATGAATGAACCAAGAGTGGTATCATCAAATTGAGAATCGTTGGGCAACCGAACGGGCTTTGATTGCAATGAGTTTCATTTATCCACCAGTGTTGGGCACAGAAGATTTACTATAGTCAATTCGTGGTTACTTCAATGCTGTTCAGAATCCCTGGATTTGTAATGAGTCAAATTTTCAATGACACGAAAGGCATTGTGGTACATCAAATTGACCAAAAAAAACTTCTTAATGGAAAGCACTCTGCCAGTTCTAACAATAGATTACGGCTGCTTAGAGACCATTCTGTTTCCCCGTGCAAGATAATTTCCAACCAATGATTTTTTTATTCTATGTTACGCTTGCGATACAGTTAGAATTACAATCAATTAAATTATTGAAACAGAACTCTGTACATTGTATTCAAACATAAAGAAGAATGTAGCTTAAACGCAAATTGTTAAATAGCATTACAAAAAAGTTCATTGAACTATACGAGTTCACTCATGCATAAACACAGCAATATCTTCTCATTGGACAATGTTGTCAACAAACCGACTTACACTGCCATCACCATTATGGCGTTACGACAAAATTTAACACAGGATACCAAGTATTGTCAAGGCACTTTTTTAGTTAAATCACGATTGTTGCACGGCATTCCATAGTAGTGGGTTCAAAATGAAGAGTCACGATCATTATATGACACAATGGGCTTGATAAAGAATTAAATGAAAAGAACGACATTACTGGCAATCTCAGCGTTTTGCAACAATCGATTTGAACAGTTTAGAAACAGGTAACACCTCGTGCAACACAGAAACAAATAATGACAATTTGACAGTTGCAACTCTAATCACACATTTACAATTAAGAATAACACATAGAACACTTACCCTACATAGTTTATAAAACACAACGGTAGGTAGATGGCGTAGCCGCAAATTGTTAAAACGCATTAAGGAAGAAATACCATGCATTGAGTCAATGCAGCAAAGCATAGACAAATAATTGTACAAGCGAGACGAGCATCAGTGGGTATCCAAACGAGCTAACACTGCAACAGCTTTTAACGGTTTTTGATGGTGTTCCACACAAAAGCTTAACAGTTGTCAAAGTACATTTTACAGTATGCGAAGGCTGTTTTATTGTTACATAGTCTTCAACTTGCAATTTCGAGGCCTAATGAGAACATGGCATTAGAGGTATTGTACTACAATAAAATTACAGAAACAAACGATAATGGCGATCCTTTCAGCAGAAAACCATCACTCAAAAGTTACAAGGCACGGCAGCAGCTCAATCATGAATGAATCCAGAGTGGTAAAATCAAATTGAGGATTGTTGGGCAACTGTTGACTCAATAAGTTACATTTA
Organism: Galdieria yellowstonensis; assembly: GCA_026122205.1. NCBI lineage: Eukaryota > Rhodophyta > Bangiophyceae > Galdieriales > Galdieriaceae > Galdieria > Galdieria yellowstonensis. Next base: position 167,300 of record JANCYU010000056.1, read on the forward strand.
TCCACCACTGTTGGGCACCCAAGATTTACTATAATCAATTCGTGGTTACTTCATTGCTTTTCAGAGTCCTGGAATTGTAATAAGGAGAATGAAGCTTTCACTGACACTAGAGGCATTGTAATGCATGGTAATGACCAAAATAACCCTTCAGAATGGAAACCTCTCAACCAGCTCTAACAATTGATGACAACCGTTTAGAGACCTCACTGCTTCTTCGTGTAAGCCATTATTCAACTATTGTTATTTTTTTTATTTGATATGCTTGTTCTCCAGTAAAAATTATATTCAAGCTAAATTATAGAAACGGAACCTTGCACACATTATAAAAAAAAGCAATTGGTGTTGCGTAAATGCAAATTTTTCAAAAGCACGACAAAAAACTACATTGAACTGTACTAGTTCAATTATGCAAAAACTTTCAGCAGTACCTTCTCATTGGACGTTGTTGGCAATAAACCAGCTTACGATACAGTAACCATTATAGCATTACAACGAAGTAAAGCATGGAACACTAAATATTATCAAGGCATTTTTTTAATTATATCACGATTATTGCACGACATTTCAGAGTGGTCGACTCGAAATAAAGAGACATAATGGATAAATGACAATATAGGCTTTGGAACATATTCACATGACAAAAAAGCAATAGTAACAGCAATCGTCCCAATGATTGGCAGCAGTGGACTTGAACTGTTTAGGCACAACTAGCTCCTGGTGCTACTTACGAAACAACCAATGATACTTTGACAACTGCAACTCTAGTGGCATATTTAGAATTAAGGTAAAAGTGGAATCTAAATACTTACCCTGTATAGTTAAAAAAAACACAGCAGAAGGAAGCTGCTATCGCCGCTGGTTAAAACACATTGACGAAGAGGTCCATTCACCTAGCCAATTTAGTAAAGTTTAGACGAGTAATAACTGTACGATGAAGGCAAGCACCAATGGATATCCAAGCGAAATGTCACTGCAACAGCTATTACCAACCTAGGACGGCGTTGGGTACAAAATCTTTACAATGGTCAAGACACATACCACGCTAAAGTAGCTTCATCGACCTCAAAGTAATCGCCTTGTAATAAGAAGATCTAATAAATACGCGCCATTACAGTTATTGTATTGCAATGAAAGCAAGCAAAAAAATGAGTAACGGCAATTTTTTAAGAAAGAGCATCATACAAGAGTCTGAGAGATATCACTAATCCACTAATGCATAGTGCACTATGATACCACCGAGTTGAACTGGGTTAAAAAAAAAAAGCTGGCTTAGAAAGATAGAGCAGTAAGCACCTGCGTCAAAGTTGAAACAGGCACTCAGTACAATAATATTTATATCTACGACGTCACCAGATTGACGCGTTTGGAAGGTGGGTAAGAGACTACAAGGTTTACACCGTTGCTAGGTTTTATTAGGTTTTCTTAGGTTTTCCTAGGTTTTATTAGGTTTTCTTAGGTTTTCCTAGGGTTTATTTAGGGTTTATTAGGGTTTATTAGGGTTTATTTTAGGGTTTATTAGGGTTTATTAGGGTTTATTAGGGTTTATTAGGGTTTATTAGGGTTTATTAGGGTTTATTAGGGTTTATTTAGGGTTTATTAGGGTTTATTTAGGGTTTATTAGGGTTTATTAGGGTTTATTAGGGTTTATTTAGGGTTTATTAGGGTTATTTAGGGTTTATTAGGGTTTATTAGGGTTTATTTAGGGTTTATTTAGGGTTTATTTAGGGTTTATTAGGGTTTATTTAGGGTTTATTAGGGTTTATTAGGGTTTATTAGGGTTTATTAGGGTTTATTAGGGTTTATTAGGGTTTATTAGGGTTTATTAGGGTTTATTAGGGTTTATTAGGGTTTATTAGGGTTTATTAGGGTTTATTAGGGTTTATTTAGGGTTT